>CATIWQ010351532.1:0-20968 GCA_949673415.1 Euphorbia schlechtendalii
GAATCTTACACCAACATCACCGCTAAGAAGATGGCCAAGTTCATAGAAAAGCATATATTCACCTGATATGGCATCCCACATCACATCCTATCAGATAATGGGGTTCAATTCCAAGGAGCCACATCAAACCTAATGAATAAATATGGGATCTAACACCATTGGTCATCACCATACAGGCCACAGGCTAATGGGGCAGTAGAGGCAGCCAACAAGGCAATTAAGAAAATCTTGAGCAAGATGGTTGTTACCTACAGGGACTGGGTTGATAAGTTACCATTCGCATTTTGGGGATACAGAACGAGCGTCAAAACTCCCACCAATCAAACCCCTTTCTCGTTTGTATATGGGATGGAAGCAGTTTTAGCTATGGAAATGGAAGTGAAATCGCTTCGAGTAGCATTGGAGGCGAGGTTAAAAGAGTCAAAATGGGCAAAGGCCAGATTTGAACAGTTGAACATGATTGATGAACAGTGGCTAAAGGCATTGGATCATTTACAAATATACCAACAACGCATGGCTAGGGCATACAACAGTAGGGTTAGAGCCAGAAGCCAACTTTTAAAAGCAGGAGACTTGGTTCTAAAACAGATGAGACCCTTGTTCGCCACTTTTCTACCGATAAGTTTAATAGTTTATTCACAAGATTCGGCTATATATCAATGGTGCCAAAAACTTGTTCATGAAAAAATGTAGGTGTTGTCAATACCCCTTATCAAATAGAAAAATGATGATAACTACAAGTATACAGTTACGATGTAGTTTTAAAAGATATCGATCCCACAGTGAAGGACTAGTTCTAAAGATCAAATAGGGAAAAAGGATAAAGAAAATAATATGTATTGATATTTTTGGATAGGAGGGTTAGAATGAATAATGAGTAAATATAGGTATGAAATGTTAGAGAATCTAAACATATATATTTTCCCTACGAAATAAGGAAAGCAGAGAAAACATGCAAGTTTAACAAAGATGTTACGATTCACTAAACTAATCTAATAGACTCGGTTCTAAATATTCAAATGTTCAATTATTCGCAGCAGAGCAACACATGAAATGACTTTTCTAGATCTAGCGCAAACGAATTAAGAATATCATATAAACCTAGACAACATCAATACTATGCTTAGTACGGGTCGCTCTCACATAGCCACATTTAGTAAGTTACCATTCCAAAAATGTTGGCTCACTAAACAGTGTTATATCACAGATCTAGTGATTATACACGATATTGTTAACCCTGAAACTACTCTTAAAATTAACTCCAACGCATATAACTTGATCAACATAAAAGACATAGCACGAAATACGCATTGTGACACATAGACATATCATAAACTTCGAAATAGAAAGTATAAGTAGAAAGCAAAGCAAAGTTGTAAGGTATGCAAGTGAAAGCTAAAGTTGATCAAACCATATCCACTCTTTAATGGGAGTCGTCAATTCCTACAATTCCTGCGTCTGCTTTGAATTCAGTCTCGGCCCGTACAAAACCTCCTCTAGGATGCTATTCTTTGCGAATATCGAATAAAAGAATATTGAAGAATGAAAACTTTTATTGATAAGTGATTTGCAAGTACACTTATACAATAATCGCTCGAGAATATAGAGAATCTAGTGATCAAAATAAGGATTTGAATCACTTAAACATTTTCTTGCTAACGCTTATGAACGTAGTGAACTCTCTATCTACACACACTATATGTAACCCTATAATTGCACTCTAATATTCTCCTCTCTTTTGGTGTCACTTTAGTGAACGAAATTTGTGAAGTGTGGAGCCCTATTTATAGAGTTTGAATGGTTGCTTCTATCCCAACGAAGGGTTGTGTGCATTGGTGAATGATTGCATCTCTTCATTGTGATTGATTGAGAAGCTTTGATATAATCCACAATGGATAGGCACCTTTTCATGATTGGTTGACTCCTGATAAGTGTCTTTTCGTTGGTAGTTGATGGCGGTTGATCATGCTTATCTAGCGGTTGGTAGTTAAGAAGATAATACCAGAAAATCATCCAAGTCACGACCGCGATACACAAATCGTAATAATGAATATTTAATTGGTAGACTTCTGTTTCTGAAGTAAACAAGTCACGACAGCAAATGATTGTCGTGACCGTGAATTTAGTTTTACTCAGAATTCTTCTTACAACTTCACCGATCTTTGACAGCTTCGATCCTAAGACAAATCTTTAAGTTCCACGCATCTTTTTTCACTCTTTTTTCATAGAATTCCACTTTAGATCATTTTACTCCCAAGATTTACCCAGTATCTGCATTTGCATAAAAAACAACTACATACAACATGAAATCTTTTATATGAAGTGTAAAAATGACTAAAAATATAGTGTTTAATGTATAAAATTAATGTGATAATAAGTGTAATTATACACTTATCAAGTATTTCCGGTGAGAAAGAGCGAGTATCTTACCACACCATAACTCATATGGAGTTTGATGAACTAATTTAGAGGGCACTCTATTTCGAATATAAACTGTGCTCTCAAGTGCATAACCCTAAAAGGATTTGTTGAGTTCTGCCTGGCTCATCATGGACCGAACCATATCAAGTAGGGTTTGATTCCTCCTTTCCGACACTCCACTATGTTGGGGTGTATAAGGAGGTGTCCATTGGGATAAAATTACATTATCCCTTAAATAATCTTGAAAATTCTGGCTTAAGTATTCACCTCCTCAATCAGATCGAAGGGTCTTGATACTTTTACCAAGTTGTTTCTCTACTTCAGTTTTGAATTCTGTAAAAGCATGAAAACTTTCAAACTTGTGCCTCATAAGCTACAAATAACCATATCTCGAGTAATCATCAATAGAGGTTATGAAGTAGACGAAACCCTCATGTGTCTTAACACTCATTGGGCCACATACATTGGAATGTATTGTTTCCAAAGTACTAGTGGTGCACTGACCTTTTCCTTTGAAAGGTTTCTTAGCCATCTTCCCTTTTAAACAAGATTCGCACACACCATAGGAAGCCCATTCCATTGGGCCTAAGTCTCCACATTTATGTAACTTAATTAAGCAAGTCTCATTTATGTGGCCTTGATGACAATACCATAAGTATGAAGATTTCTCATTATCTAATTTCGATTTCTTAACAATGTTTCATATTTAGAATTTCAGGTTTTAGTAACTAGAACATAAATGCCATCCATAGATATTTCACAAGTATAAAGAATATTGTTACACTGAATCTGACATTTATTATGAGAAAATGAAATTTCAAATCCTTTCGTTGCTAGAAGTGCAATAGAAATAATATTCTTAGTAACAGCAGGAATATATTAGCAATTGTTCAAAAAACTAAAACTAAGCCACTAGGTAAACGAAGGCTATATGTCCCTACAACTGTTGCATCAATTTGTGCTCCATTTCCAACTCTTAGGTCCATTTCCCTCTTTGTAAGCTTCCTACTATTCCGCAATCCCTGCATAGAAGTACAGATATGAGTACCACAACCTGTATCTAATACCCAAGTAGACTTATAGGGAACTATAGAGAAACTCTCTATCATTAACATACCTGAAGTAGATGCCTGACTTGGCTTCTTCTTCACTTGTTCAGAAATCAGATTTTTACAATCACGTTTCTAGTGTCCGGGCTTTCTGCACAGGAAACATAATCCTCTAGGTTTCCCCTTTTCAATAACAACATTTCTGACTTTCCTGTCAATGGGATTTAAACCTTTACCTTTAATGCAAGCTTTACTCACAATGGCACTTGTTCCTCTTGCCACAAGACCTTGCTCAAAGCTTTTAAGTTTCTTAATAAACTAAATGTCTTATTAATCCTCTTTGACATAAGATAATCTTTCACAAAAGGTGAATATTTATTAGATAGGGTTCCTATCATTAATTGTATGTCATGCTTGAAATCTGTCTCGATTCCTATTTGAGTCAATCTTCTTGAATACCGTAAGTATTCAATGAATTTCTTAGTGACTAGGATCTCATCATCCCTCCTAGAGTTATAAAGGAACTTCAAAATTTCATTCCACTCAACTCTCATGAGTGCTTGACATCCTCTAAGATGAATTAGCATGGATTTTAAATTCATACCTTAATGATGTATCTTAAGCTTCAAGCTCATGGTCTCGAGCATCCCAAGTGATACATAAAAAGCATCTCACTTGTGCCCAAGATATGGTTCTTTCTCTTGGATAGAAGTGCCAGCATCTGGATTGACTGGTTCCAGATTATCCAAGACATAATCCATGTGGTTTTGCGTAAGTTCCTCTCTAAGAACTTTAAACCAGTCATCAAAATTGATCCCTGTCAATTTGGTGTCAAGTATCGGGCAAAGGTTTATGTTTCGATTCATTATTCATCCTATATATAAGATAGAATCTGTTTAGATAATAGTATATGTACATGCATTTAATGTAAGGTCTTTAATTAAACACATAATTCCTACCATTTTCTTGATATTTAAATAGCCCTCTTCTATTCAAATTCAAGAAATTTGGTTGAACCAATTCTCCTTAATCAGTAGCATCCATAGCCACTTGTCATGACCCCTACTATCGCAGGTCAAGTCATAACAATATAACAATGGTTGGAGCCCGTCCATTTGCATCTCTTGCAATTTCTAATCCATTCGAGTTCTCTTTCTCGAGACGTGCGTACCCAATTGTACGACTCCTCAAATGTGTCTCCAATTTGGCATTAGCTCCAATAATATGGACAGCTAACCCTCTTTTGTTAAGGCATTAACCCCATCTAGTCTCATGACCAAACATATGTTAAAGGAAAGCATGTTGTACATTTTCTTACATCCATTAATAAGGCTCGTACCACGACTTATAACAGGAAGACATTTTACCCTTTAATATAGTCTAGGTCTTATACGATGGATATGATTATAAAATAATAATTTCAGGCTATTAGGAATTATTTACTCTAAGGGAACATGCTCTGACTAGTATATCATAATCATTCCATTATGCCAAGACTCCACATAGCATGCAAAACAAACAAGATCCATGTTTAAGTTCTTACACCTATGTCTATATGTTTTAATTTAACAACTCAAACCACATTCGTTGTGCGGATGACATGGAGAAATGGGCCGAGAGCATGCGGAATGAGAGGCGCGGTCCACCAGGGTGTTTTAAAAGTGCA
The DNA here is from genome assembly GCA_949673415.1 of Euphorbia schlechtendalii. Taxonomy (NCBI): domain Eukaryota; kingdom Viridiplantae; phylum Streptophyta; class Magnoliopsida; order Malpighiales; family Euphorbiaceae; genus Euphorbia; species Euphorbia schlechtendalii. Next base: position 5,137 of record CATIWQ010351532.1, read on the forward strand.
CCGGGTCTGAGGACCCAAAAAGTTTGGTAGGGAAATCGAAAATATTTTTTGATCGATAACACCCGAATCCGCTATCTCTTAGTGTGGAGTCGCCACCTGGATTAGCTCTTTCCAGGAATTAGAGTCCTGTGAGGCTTAACGTCCGGGGGATGGCCCACTAAGACATAGAGATTCGAGTCTAGGAAAAGTTGATTATTTCTTATTGGATCACATTATATTACATCTATAGAAAACAGTATTTCTTAATTGCGCATATTCACACTTAGGTCATTTTCAAGTTATTATGCATGATTCACGTATATTTAGAAGTAGTAAATCCCTCCACAAAATAGTAAATAAATGAGGAAAGTAAATGTAGAAAAGTAAAGATTAAAAATTACAAAACCTTGGGGGATGCAACCACCCACCTAATCTATTAATTACATTTCCCAAAAAAATAATTAAAATGCGATACCCGAAGGAAAATAAAATCCTAGGCATACATCTAATCCTAATCTACCTGCATCTACAAAGGTTAGCATAGGCTATTTTACAATATCATGATTTTTCAATAGGCCACACGAGCCTCGTTGCTCATTTTAATTAATGAAATTGCTCGCATGGTAAAATGGTGGGGGCTGTTATCCAGGAATATATTATATTCCCTTCGTTGGGGTATTCTAGCATGTATCTCCATTAATAAAGAAATTACAGATAGAGAAAAGATTACAACATTGGGAATAAGATATAACAATAAAGTCTTAGGTCCATGAATTAAATCAGAGAAGAAGAAACAATAGACAATGAATATAGGATTCGCAGTTGTAGGAACTCAAAGGCTTACCCTTACGGAACGAATCCACTTCGAAGATATCCGCTCAACTCTAGGGAGTAGTCCTTGTTGTCTTTTGTTTAGGTTATGAAAAATGTAGTGAAATCCAAGAGATAATTGTTTAATTCTTGAAATCAAATGCAGTTCTCAAAGCTATGTTATTTTTTTCTAAAAATTTCCAGGCCTGAATATCGAAAATTCCCCGATTATTTATAGGAAAAATCTCAAAAATCCAAAAAAGGCAGTAAATTCTGGCGAGGCTTGCTAGAAAAGTTCTGGCCAGTCTCTCCAAAGTATGGTTTGAACTAAAAAAATTAAATAATTTTATTAAAAGAGGCCATTTTAAATTCAAAGACGAGGAAGACTCCCATTTGAAGATGTATGGATACTAAAAAATTATGTGATTCAAGGATAAAATCTTGAAAAGCCGTCATCATCGAACGCGCGAGCTAGTACAAAATCCCGTGCTCACAGCTGCCCCTCATATGATCGATGTTGGTTGTATAGCCAATATGATCATACAAAAAGAGTGAAGAAATCAAGGGAATACCTGGCTGGTGTGATTGGCGACTTCTTTTATCCATGATTGGTGATGACATGGGCCTTCCTTTTGGGTGCCGTGCTTTAATAAGGTCATCCATTTCTTTCTTCGGAGATAACTTGGTGTTTAATGTCCCTTGTGGGTGGGCCTGATTTAGTCGTTATGTACTCCTTTTGGGTGACCCTTAGTTGACTTTGTTGGAATTGCCAATGTAGGTTGCCTGAAAAGAGAACCGATTGGACTCCTATTTACTACTTTGGTTATGTTCTCTTAGTAGGAAATTGAGTTGTTTCCCTGTGAAAAATTAGAGAAAATGTTAATACATTTTTCATAATGGATGTTTTAATTATTTGATTGAGTTTATGCGAACCAAAAATTTTTACCCCTTCAATCAAAAATTAAAATGTTGAAAAATAAATAAATCAAATGAGTTTAGGGAAGATCGAGGATGTCCCGTACATTGCTCCGTTGTGTTAGGAAACTTTTATTGTAAATAGGTGGGGCCCATTTATCTTCTTTATAAATAGGGCTCCTTATTCTTTATTTCCTCACTCTCTACAATTGATTTCTCTCTCTAAACCTTTTCCCTCTTCCTTCTCTCTAGTAAAAAAATGTTGTCGAAGGTCATTGGCAGGCAACTCCGGTTCCTTTCTAGTCTCAGTCCCCAGCCTACCGATCAGGCTAGGATTTTCTCTCTTAACATTGACACCGCATATGGCTTGAGCGTGATAGACACCATGTTGGGGTTTACACCTTCCACTCCCATGGAGACGCTGAATCCCGACTTTCCGGCCCAGCTCCATCTCTCACGGATATAGGTATTAACTAAAAACACTTTTATTTCTTACTTCTCTCCCTTTTTTATGTAACCTTATGCTGCTTAGAGATAGATGTGAATTGAAAATTGGACCTTGTCACGGAACTTTAATTTAGAAAAGTGTAGGAAAAATAGGAAAAAAAATAACTTAGGGTCCGTCGGAAAAACTTCTAGCGGACAAAAACTGGCGAGGGTCCTTTGGCTCACAGGATTTTTCCGGCAACGCCCCTCGAGGTCTCCGTTGCGCATTTGTATATATTTTTTTTATTATTTTATATACATATATATATATACATGCTTCTTCCTGCCCGGAGCTTATCGAGGCTATCGATGCCACTAGGTTTGGTGATCTAGCCTGATCTTTGCGGCCTACATTATTGCTATATGCGACTTCCATTGCACTGGCACAGAGGTGGAGCGACAACTCACATACTTTTCATCTTCCAATCGACGAGATTACCATCACCCCGTTTGACATGGTGGCGATCACCGGCTTGCCCAAGATTGGCACTATGATCCATTTCAATGCTTTCTTGGAGCAGTTCTTCAAGGCTCCCACCACTTGTCATCTCATTAGAAACTTGCTTGGTATTGACCCGAGCGGCCAAGCGTTGTGTTATAATGTGCTTGTAGAATATTAGACTAGTCGACGGTCTATTTCATAGACCGAGGTTTCGCTATACATTTGCTCCTCTCTGATCACTATACTGAGCATGACTTTCTTCCTGGTCTTGAACAGCGAGATTAACTATGGATTGGTCGAGCCTTTAAAGGACCTAGACAGCGTTAGTGGCCTTAATTGGCCCCGAGCGATCTTAGCCTATATATATTTTACCCTTGATTTGGTGATTTGGTGGTGCGGGCTCACTTGTGGTCGTTGAGGTGCTGTCCCATGATTCTCCAAGTATAGTTTATTTATTTCATGATTCATGAATGTTGGTTATTTATTATTTTTTCACTATCCTTACTTAACTTTTTGGTTTCACAGGCAAAGGCCTTCTTTTACAATTTCCTCCCCGCCCACGATTTGCTGATGCTCTGGATGACAGTCCTTGTATGGTCCGGATTTGCTCATCTTTCGAGGGGGACATACTAGACTCCGCTGGTTACTACAAGCATCTCTGTGAGCTGACACTCGAGAAGGTTAGGATTTTCATTTTGATAGATATGATTACATTTGTCTTTCACCTTATTCTGATTTTGTTGTTCTTTCTTCTTATGTGGATCACAACCCCTGGAGAGGTCTCCCTAGCTATCACATGGTGAAGGGAATCAAGAGGGATGTGTATTGTCATCGCTTCATCTTGGAGGGACCCAGGACTTGCGAGTGGTACCTAGGTGAGGGCATTTAGTTCTAGTAGACTAAGCCAGTGTTTGATAGATGTATTCCTCCCTCGCCTCCCACTGGGCGCACCTGGTTATCATCGATCCCAATGATAGGTTGTTATTCTTTGAGGAGCATGGTGTGAGACTCTCCGGCCAGCGTGATGATTATGAGTCATTCATTCAGGAGAGGTTGCTTCCACTTCATCCACTGACTCAGCTTGAGGTAGTGCAACCTCCTACATGAGGTGGGAGTCAAGGAGTTGGTGGTTTTGGTGCGGGGTCTAGCAACACAGGTGTAGGCTATCGGGTATGAAATGTATTATTCATTTTGTTTATATTGACCCTGCTTTTGATCTTTTGTCTATCCTTGTAGGAGGTTGCCTTGAAGAGGGCTCTTATTCCTGACTTGAATGATTCGACCAGGGGTGTGAGCACGTCTTCCACCTGTGTTATTGAGTGGAGGTTCATGATTCCCCTTAACTCCTCTTTTTATCTGATGGGTTTCACAGGGACTCCGCAGTAGGTGTCTCTCCCTTCGAGCTACCATACTTTAGCATATGATCCATCTGACACTACTCATGTGCATCTTTGATTGAACGCCTTATCCTCAACTATAGTGTAGCAATTTTGGGGTGTTTTGATGCTTGTTTATCCTCTTTTTTGTAGGTTGTACGTGAGGAGATGGACCGAGTGGCTAGACATTCCCTTGCGTTAAGGGATATGATGTGTTCGCAGGATAGGATTACTCGCGTATGTTCCTTTTCTCGACCTGTCATATGCTGTGTATGAAATGTTATGTTTTTATGTACATAGATATGATTTTCGTAGTATGTTTCTATGATTGTGGGCAATGGCTGTGAGGAGTGATGAGTTCGAGCAATGCTACAGGGAGCTCGACCGTCATTTCCAAGCATTAGATATTAGCCACCAAGGTCTAGACTCTCGCTAACACGGCCTAGAGGTAAGCCACCAGGAGTTAGGTGTTCGTTATCAAAGTTTGGAGGCTCGCTACCAGAGCATAGAGGCTAGCTATCAGGGTTTAGAGGCCTAGTACCAGGAGTTATTGTGAAAGAATGCTGCAGCGGAGTGAGCCCGAGCAAATACGCGAGCTACCACTTCAGGCTTTTCCAAGTCTCTTATGTTTAACCTTGACTCCTTACTTGACGATTCAGATGGTAAGCCACTACTTACTCCTAACTAGGATGCTAGCTTTCTTCGTGCTTCCTAGACTCCTCCTACATCTGATTCTGTTGATGGCACCTCCAAGAGACTATGTCCCGAGGATTTTGAGATATCTACCATGATGCCCTGAGATCTAGTGGGTGGAGATAACGCATAGGCGACACTTACTTAGGAGAATTTAGCTTTTTAGTTTTATTTTCTTCCTTTTAGAACCGAATTTTTTTAAGATAACTTTGCCTTGTAGACTTTTCAAAAAAATTTTGATTTTATGGAAGAAAAAAGGACTTTGGCCGCTGGTGCGCTGGGTCTTCATCTGTGGTGTTTTTGTTTTATGAATATGCTTGTGTGTTTGTGAATGTCTTATACATATATGCATGAATGAGTATCCTAATGCTTTTGATTGATGTGTGTAGAGAACATTGGTTTTAAGGGATTTCTTGTAGCTCTTTTCTTTCCAATGTCGACTTATAACACACCGGTTTTAAGAGATTTCTTGTAGCTCTTTTCTTTCTGATGTCGACTTATAACGAACATCTTAGGGCCTTTCTTCGCACCATTCGGGGACCTGATTGGCGAAAGCTCTAGGGTTTTGGGCTATGAGGCCTTCAATATTTTTCTTTTAGGTCCGTGAACACGGCCTTCATTCATGCTACTCTGAGGTTTTGGGACCCTGCCACTCACGTCTTCCGTTTTGCCGATTTTGAGCTTTACCCCCTGGTAAAGGAGTATCATGCTATCATGGGGCTTTCCTTTCCGAAGGACCCTGCTCCGATGTTCCCCTTGAGGCTTTCCTTCACCTTCCCTCTTTCCAGTTTGGGGGTGAGGATAAGTTGAAAGGCTTGGGGAACTTAGAGTCCAATGAGTGTTTCTTATCAACACCCCATGATGTTAGCGATTTCCGGGTTCATGTCATCCTTAACTGGTGCGAGACTACGCCTAGCTCTCATTTGGTGTGGCCCTCTGTGTTAGCTCTACTTCTTCTAGCGGAGTTCATTTGTGGAGTCGGCATGGTTGCCCCATTCTGTTTGCTATCAGTCATTGATCCACTCTCTACAGGCCTTTCTCCTGCGGCTTTGGCTTTGGCTGAGAGCTTGATTCATCAACATGCTACTTTAGTGAACCTAGGGTTAGTGGGAGATCACTTTGCCTCACTTGAGGTAATTTTCCTTTTTATCCCTTCATCTTTGCAGTCTTTGCTGTTTATTTAAATGAGATTCGTGTAGGTGTGGTTGTTGGAGAAGCTTCGCTTGACTACTAACCCTCTCTTAGGGAAGGCTCGGTAGCTCCCTCTGTAGTATGTTCCTAGAGGCTTCATTAGGAAGGACCATCGCTCCTTGGGTGAAGAAGCTTGGGTTGAGATTCTAGGATCCTATCAAGCTTCTGGGGTCCGCTAGCTCAACCCCTCGTTAGAGATTCCATTCGTCACTACAAATGTTCATGACTCTGGCATATTGCTGATGGGATTATTTGGCGTTACTTCCTATTCTACTTCCCACCTATTTAGGTAGTACGGACGTCAGCAACGAGTTCTAAGGTTCCTATGCTCGACTCATTTTCATGACTTTGGACCTAACACACCTGACGCTATACGGAGGCTTTGGGAGCGTGCTCGAGTTGCTACGCTGGATTACACTGCCTAGACACCAGTGAGATCGACGAGTTCTATTGTGTGTGGCTTGGGGAGATAAAGAGTCTCCTAGATGTTAATCAGCTTCTTAGGGTATCCCACGAGTGGGAGAGGGACGAGGACGGTTTAGACTCCCTTCCTCACACTTCCCGGAAGATTGCTCGGTGGAGTGATTGGCACCCTTAGATCCATATTTCTTTGCTACAAACTTTGACATTTATTTCCCAAGTCTTGTGTTTGGTTTGTTTTTAAATTCGTTTTGACATTATGAAATTTTATCAAAATTTATCTTATTTACTTGTGATATTCTATATGCACACATTCAGATAAACATAAACACAAATCTTTGCAAACATAACACATTACATTGAATAGCTTCAAAAGGAGTAGAAATTTTCCAATGATTCGAATCTTGCCACCAGTTAGCCTATAATAGGTTTTCCAACTCGCGGTCCCTCTATTCCTCATAGTGCCCTAACTTTTGCCTGAGCCTCCCATCATGGGTTTTCAACTCAGTGGACATTTCTAAATTTACACAAGAATGGTCCTAATTGTTGCCTAGGTAGCCAAGTGCCATCTGGCGGACTAGTTTTTTTTTTGTATCACTTTTGTAGATTTGCTTCTTTTATTTTTACATGTGGTAGCGCTTGAGCTTATATTGATTGACCGGGTTCACAAACTCGTTTCCATCCATGTCCATGATCTTGGTAGCTCCTTTGCCCAAGATTTTCATTATGACATAAGGACCTTCCCAGTTTGGGCGAAACTTTCCCAGTACATCAACATTTGAGGGTCTCATTTGTTTCAGAACCAAGTCTCCCGCTTTCAACAGTTGGCTTTTGAATTTAACTCGATTATTGTACGCCCTAGCCATGCGTTGTTGGTACATCTGCAAATGATCCAATGCCTTTAGATGCTGTTCATCTATTATGTTTAACCATTCAAATCCGGCCTTTGCCAAATCTGACTCTTCTAGTCTCACCTCTAAGGCCACTCAAAGTGAATTTACTTCCATTTCAACTGGTAAAACCGCTTCCATCCCATACACTAACGAGAAAGGGGTTTGATCGGTGGGAGTTTTGACACTTATTTTGTATCCCCATACTACGAATGGTAACTTATCGGCCAAATCCCTGTAGGTAACAACCATTTTGCTCAAAATTTTCTTGATAGATTTGTTGGCTGCCTCCACTGCCACATTGGCTTGTAGCCTGTATGGTGATGATTGATGGTGCTCGATCCCATATTTCTTCATTAGGTCTGATGTAGCTCCTTGGAATTGTACCCCGTTATCCGATACAATATGATGTGGGATACCATATCGGGTAAAGATATGCTTTTCTACAAATTTGGCCATCTTCTCAGCTGTGATATTGGTGTAGGATTCGGCCTCTACCCATTTCGAAAAGTAGTCAACTACTATTATGATGAAGCGATGTCCATTGGTCGAGCTCGGCCAAATTTCATCGATGATGTCAATGCCCCACGCTGAGAATAGCTAAGGAGTGGATAAGCTATAGAGCTCGGATTGGGGTAGATAAATGATATCCCCGTAACTCTGGCATTCATGGCATTTTAGCACTTCAGCTATACAATTGGATACCATTGTTGTCTAGTAATACACTTAGCGATGTATTTTCTTTACAGGTGCTATTTTGTTCATGTGTGGGCCACAGTCTCCCGCATGCATTCTGTTTATAATCAATAGTGCTTCTTATTTAGACAAACATCTTAATAACAGCCCTTATGGCATTCGTTTGAACAGGTACCTGTCTACTAATCGAGATTGAACCGCCAATCGTTATAATGAAGTTCTCTCCGATGCGGTTGCATTTTCTGGGTATTCCTCGGTTTGCAAAACTTTGATGATGTCAAAGAACCAACTACCAGTGGCTTGCTCTTCTTCTAACTCTACTAGGCGACAACAAAAGGGTTTTTTGGATGTTTGTAGTATAACTGGTTTAATTGATTGAGTCTAAGGTCCTTTCCGCATTGATGCCAGTGTAGCAAGCACATCTGCCATTTGGTTTTCATCCCTCAATACGTGTTTAAAAATGCATTTGGAAAATTTTTGTGAGGCCTTCCATACTGCTTCCACATAAGGGTGAAGTGATTCTTCTCTTATCTCCCAATCACCAATAATTTGTTTTATAACCAGAGCTGAATCTCCAACTACTGACACTTCTTTTGCTCGCGCCTTTTGGAGTGCTTTCAAACCAAATAGACAGGCCTCATATTCGACACCATTGTTTGTTACAGGGAACTCCAATCATTTGGAAAGATGTATGACTTCATTTTATGGGGATATCAAGATAACACCTAAACCGGCTCTATTTCTGTTCATTACATCATCGAAGAACATTTTCCATTGTGTACGGGTGTCCTCCACCAATGCTAGTTGTTTATCTGGGAATTCTAGATTTTCAACGTAATTAGAGTCCAAGGGTTGATTGGTAAAAAATTCATTGACTAAGAATCCCTTGATGACTTTATTGGTTACATATTCATTATCGAATTTAGATAATAGCAATAACCATCTTGAAAGTTTGCCAGCAAGCGTTGCTGATTGGCATAAGTACTTCATCGAATCTATCTTCACAACAGCTTTTATTTCACAACAGCTAGTTGGTCTTTTCGTAAGAGTTTGAAAATCGTTTCACAAATGGTGGTGAGCCTGGCTATGAATCTACTTATGTACTATAGAGATCTTAAGAAAGATCAAACTTTTTTCTACGTTTTTGGTGCGGGCATATCCCTGATGGCCTTGCTTTTATCAGGATTCATTTCAATTCCTTTTTGGCTGATTATGTGGCCTAGAAGTTTCCCAGAAGCGACCCTAAATATGCACTTTTTAGAGTTCAAGTGTAGATTATATTTCTCCATTATGGTGAGAAATTTATCTAAGACAGCTGGATGTTCTTCTTTGGTGTTGGATTTAACAAGCATGTCATCCACATAAACTTCTACTTCCTTATGGATCATATCATGAAGAAGGGTTGTGATGGCCCGCTGATATGTTGCACCAGAATTTTTCAAACCAAATGGCATTACCTTGTAGCAATACACACCCCATTCGATGATGAATGTTGTCTTGATTTTGTCCATTATAGCCATCCGTATCTGATTGTACCCTAAAATACCATCCATGAAAGAGTACATAGCCACCCTTACTACGCTGTTGACCAGAACATCTATGTGGGGTAGGTGGAAATCGTCTTTTAGAGAGGCTTTATTCAGATCCTTGAAGTCCAGGCAAACTCTGACCTTGCCATCCTTCTTTGTTACTAAGATAATGTTAGCTAGCCAATTAGGGTATTCAACCACTTCCAAGAACTTAGCTTTAATTTTTTTTGCTAGTTCAGCCTTGACCTTCTCTGCCCATTTGTGCCTTAAGCGACGCAGTTTCTGTTTTACCGGTTTAATCTGAGGGTTAGTTGGGATATTGTAGTCTGCGATCTGTCTATCTACTCTAGGCATGTCCTCATATTACCAAGAAAACGCTACCACGTGATGTTTAAGTACATTTGTGATCTCTATTTTTTCTTCAGGATTCAAATCATTGGAAATTGTCACCATTTTTGGTGACTTACTTGTACCCAAGTTATTTCATTTAATGACGCATCATGAATGTTAAAGACATTATGCGTATGATCATATGAATGCATGGTGCCGTCAAACAAGTAAGTAAAATTAACGTATTTCATTGAACTAGCCTCGTAGGCTAAATTGTCAAAAACATATGAAAAAATGTTCATTATAACATCATCTGCTTCATCCTCCACATGCGGAAGGCCTTCACTTGTTGCAGCAAGTGTATCAGGGGTTGGTTCGGCTTCAAGGGTGGCCTGTAGCATCTTTTCTATGAGGAGTCTGACAGTGCCTGATATGTCTCAATCTTGTGCATTGCCCTTCTTCATCAGTTTGTTGATAACCTTTGTGAACGCTACCACTGCCTCCTCCAATGCTCTGCCTATCTCAGGTTTAATCAATTTATTCTCAGTTGGAGTTATTTCCATGGCAAAGATTGGTTCTTCTTCCAGTGTAGGCTCAATAGGGTGCTCAATCAATTTGTCAGTTGTAAAGTCAAAAACATTGTTAAATATCTTGAGCCCTTTGACTTCCTCCCCGTTCAAGATCGACGGTTCCGACTCCCCCAGATGTGCCCTACTGCCTTCAGCCTCGCAAATGCTAATCATGTTACGGAACAAGGGTCACTTGTGTTTATACAATTTCATGTTCGGGGTGAATCCCAAGCCTAACCCAGGTGTGACTAGAATGGGGTTAATGGCTCTGACGATCCCCTGATGATGCTTTCCCATGCCTTTTCCAGGGATGAAACCCTATTTCTTCATCTAAGCTTTCTAACTTCAGGGGAAGAAATGATACCCCCTTGGAGTTCTGATATGTGTATAATTACACTTATTTTCATATTAATTTTATACACTAAACACTGTAGTTTAAGTCATTTTTATACTTCATACAAAAGATTTCACGTAGTATGTAGTTGTTTTTTATACAAATGCAGATACTAGGTAAATCTTGGGAGTAAAATGATTTAAAGTTGAATTCTATGAAAAAAGAGTGAAAAAGGTGCAAAAAGGTGCGTTGAACTTAAAGATTTGGCTTAGGATCGAAGCTGTCAAAGATCGGTGAAGTTACAAGGAGAATTCTAAAGAAAAATGCAATTCACGATCGCGACAATCATTCGCAGTCGCGACTTGTTCTTCTTCAAAGCAGAAAATTTCCAATCAAAGTTTCACGGTCACTACTTGCATATCACTGTCATGACTCGGATGATTTTCTAGTTTAATCTTCTTAACTACCAACCGCCAGATAAGGACGATTAACCACCATTAACTACCAACGAATAGACACCTATCAGAAATCAACCAATCATGAAAAGGTGCGTATCCATTGTGGATTAGATTGAAGCTTCTCGACCAATCATAATGAAATGATGCAATCCTTTGCCAATGGACACAACTCTTCATTTGGATAGACGTAACCCTTCGAACTCTATAAATAGGGCTCCAAACCTTACAATTTTGTGCAATGAAGGGAGTGTAGAATTAGGGTGCAATTATAGGGTTACATATAGTGTGTGTAGATAGAGAATTCACTACGGTCATAAGTGCTAGTGAGAAAATTTTTAAGTGATTCTAATCCTTGTTTGGATCACTAGATTTCTCTATCTTCTCGAGAGATTATTGTATAAGTGTACTTGCAAATCACTTATCAATAAAAGTTTTTGTTCTTCAATATTCATTTGTTTCATATTCACAAAGAATAGTATCCTAGCGGAGGTTCTGTACGGACCGAGACCGAATTCAAAGCAAACGCAGGAATTGCTAGAATTGATGACTCCCATTAAAGAGTGGATACGGTTTGATAAACTTTAGCTTGCATACCTTACAACTTTGCTTTACTTTCTACTTATACTTTTTATTTCAAAGTTTATGATATGTCTATGTGTCATAATGCTTATTTCGTGTTAAGTCTTTTATATTAATCAAGTTATATGCGTTTGAGTTAATTTTAAGAGTAGTTTCGGGGTTAACCATAGCGTGTATAATCACTGGATCTGTGATATAATGTTGTTTAGTGAGATAACATTTTTGGAATGGTAACTTGCTAAATATGGCTATGTGAGAGCGACCCGTACTAAGCATAGTATTGACATTGTCCAGGTTTATATAATTGTCTTAATTCGTTTACGCTAGGTTTAGAAAAGTTATTTCATGTGTTTCTCTGTAACGAATAATTGAACATCTGGATATTTTGAACCGAGTCTATTAGATTAGTTTAGTGAATCGTAATATCTTTGTTGAACTTGCATGTTTTCTCTGATATACTTATTTCGTAGGGAAAATCTATATATTTAGAATCTCTAGTGTTCCATACATATATCTATTCATTCTTCATTCTAATCCTCCCAACTAAAATCCAAAAATATTTTATTTTCTTTATTCTATCTTCCTTATTGATCTTTAGACTTGGTTCCTTCCCTGTGGGTTCGATATCTTTTAAAACTACATCGCAACTGTATACTTGTAGTTATCATCATTTTTCTATTTGATGAGAGGTACTGACAACACCTATACTTTACGTGAACAAGTTTTTGGCGCCATTAATATATATAGCCAAATCTTACGAACAAATTATTAAACTTATCAGTAGAAAAGTGGTGAACAAGTTTTTGTCACCGTTGCCGGGGAAGGCATTAGCGTTCTAATGATCAAATTGTCTGGGGAAGGTCTGTGTGTTCTACAGATTAATTGCTGGAGAATACGGTACATTTCTATATTTTCATATTTTTATTTTGTTTTTTATTGTGTTTATTTAGAGTCAAAATGTTGCTAATATACATTGGGATAAGTTTTGTGGTGATTATGATAACTTAATTGATACATGCGTAGATTAAATATGTCATGTTACATCTCTTGAAGAATCAACATCTGAATCCCTTTAAAATTTAGAATATTCCTCTAACACCGAAAAATTAGTTAGAGAAGATGATCCTATACCACCTTCTATAGATAAACCACCCTTAGTAAAATTAAAGCAATTGCCTATTCATCTAAAGTATGCATTTTCAGGAAGCAACAATACCCTACCTGCTATCATTTCTAGTAAGTTATCTAATCCGCGGGAGGAAGCCTTATTAGAGATAAGAAAGGGTAGAATTAAGAGTATTGGTTGGAAAATTTATGATATTAGAGGAATTAGCCCTAATATAGTAATGCATTCTATTAATTTAGAGAATGAAAGTAAACCTAGAATGGAAAGGCAAAGAAGATTAAATCCTCACATGAAGAAAGTTGTTAAGAAGGAAATTATTAAGTTGCTAGACGCAGGAATTATCTATCCGATTTTAGATTGTGAGTGGGTCAGCCCTGTTCAATGTGTTCCGAAAAAAGGAGGTATTACTGTAGTTCAAAATGAGAAGGGAAACTTAGTTCCTACTAGGACAACAACTAGATGGAGAGTTTGCATAGACTACAAAAAATTAAATGCAGCCACTAGGAAAAACCATTTCCCTTTACCATTTATAGACCAAATGTTAGAAAGAATATCAGGTCATTTTACTATTTTCTTAATGGATTCTTTGGATATTTTCAAATTCATATTAGGCAAGATGACTAGGACAAAACCACTTTTACATGTCCATTTGGTACATTTGCTTATAGAAGAAGGCCTTTTGGTTTATGCAATGCTCCGGCTACTTTTCAGAGTTGTGTTTCTGCTATTTTTCGTAAGTATGTTGAGGATATTATGGAAGTTTTCATGGATGATTTCTCTATATATGGAGATTCTTTTGAGGTATGTCTGAAGATTTAAATAAAGTACTCGCTAGATGTGAGGAAACTAATTTAGTGTTGAATTGGGAGAAATGTCATTTTATGGTTAATGAAGGTATAGTATTAGGTCATAAGATAGGTGAGAAAGGAATTCACATCAATATAGTAAAAACTGAAATCATAGAGAAATTACCTCCTCCCATAAATGTTAAGGGAATAAGATCATTTCTAGGCTATGCTGGATTTTATAAAAGGTTTATTAAGGATTTCTCGGTTATAGCTAAACCTTTAACAATCTATTAGTTAAAGATATGAAGTTCGAATTCTTTGATGACTGTTTAAAAGCCTTCAACACTTTAAAACTAGCATTAGTTTTGTTTCCCATCATAGTTAAATCAAATTGGTCTCTGCCATTTGAATTGATGTGTGATGCTAGTGATATAGTTGTAGGTTGTGTATTAGGGAAAAAGTATGAAAAGAGTTTGCATGCAATTTACTATGCAAGTCACACTTTATCTTCTACACAATGAAATTACACTACCACAAAAAAAGAGATATTAGCAGTCGTATATGCATGTGAGAAGTTTAGATCATATTTAATAGGGTCTAAAGTAATAGTTTACACTGTTCATGCTGCTTTGAGATATTTGTTTGCTAAGAAAGATGCCAAACCTAGATTAATTAGGTGGGTCCTTCTTTTACAAGAATTTGATTTAGAGATTAGGGACAAGAAAGGAAGCGAAAATACCATAACTGATCGCTTATCTCATCTAGAAGATGATAAGGGACCTATAGGTGAAATTGGTGATATTAATGAATTCGTTCCAAATGAAAATCTAATGTTTGTTAAACATACTGTTAATCCATGGTATGCTGATTATGCAAACTATTTGGTTACACATACTTTACCCTCTGATTTAGATTTAATGGTAAGAAGAAATTTCTTAAGGATATTAGATCATTTGTGTGGGATGACCCTTATTTGTTTAAGGTATGTGCTGACAGTCTTATTCGCAGATGTATAGATGATACTAACTTTTCTTTAGTTTTACATCATTGTCATGATAGCATATATGGAGGACATTTAGGACCAGCAAAAACCGCAGCTAAAGTTTTAGAAAGTGGATTTTATTGGCCAACATTGTTCAGGGATGCTAAAGATTTTGTTCAGAATTGTGATAATTGTCAAAGAACAAGAAATATAAGTCGAAGAGATGAGATGCTATTGAAAAACATCTTAGAAGTAGAGCTTTTCGATGTTTGGGGTATAGATTTCATGGGACCATTTCCTACATCTAACGGTAATAATTACATTCTGTTTGTAGTTGAGAATATGTGTCAAAATGGGTTGAGGCTAACGCATATAGTAAGAACAATGCTAGAGTAGTTGCTAAGTTTCTTAAGCAATTATTTAGTAGATTTGGAGTTCTTAGGACCATTATTAGTGATGGAGGATCACATTTCATCTATAAAACTTTTGAAAGCTTGATGCAAAAATATGGAGTACATCATAGGATTGCTACCCCATATCACCCTCAGACTAGTGGTCAAGTGGAAATTTCTAATCGGGAAATTAAGTGGATTCTCGAAAAGACTGTCTTGAATTCTAGGAAGGATTGGTCTACTAAGTTAAACGCATTATGGGCTTACAGGATAGCTTTTAAAACACCTATTGGTATGACTCCCTATAAGTTGGTTTACGGAAAGGCTTGTCATTTACCAGGATAATTGGAGCATAAGGCTTTATGGGCTTTGAAGAATTTGAATATGGATTTAAACAAAGCTGGTGATAGAAGAAAGTTAGATTTAAAAATGTTAGAAGAACTACATTTTTTATCATATGAAAATGCAAAGATCTACAAAGAGAAAACAAAACATTGGCACGATGCCAAGATACATGAAAACAAGCTTAAAGTTGGGGATAGAGTTTTATTATATAATTCCAGGCTTCGTTTGTTCCCTGGAAAACTCAAATCACTTTGGAAAGGACCCTACTTAGTTATCAAAGTGTTTGGTAATGGGGCTTTGGAATTGAAATCTGAATATGGAGAAATATTATAAGCCAATGGTCAACGATGCAAACCTTATCTTGAAAATAAATTTGAACAACAAGACGTTGATGTTCAATTGCTATCATCACCATGATTACTCAAGGTATAATAGTAAATATTTATCGTTTGTATTTAACAAAGTTTGTTTGTGTTTTTGTTTCTAAGTTTTTATAGGTACA
>CATIWQ010351543.1:0-13147 GCA_949673415.1 Euphorbia schlechtendalii
CCTTGGGAGTCTTCTTTTTAATAAAAGAGAGGTAGGTGTTTTGTAGGCAAGCGATCGCATCAACCTAGTTGGGACGATCGCCCCGAAATTTTCACCTATCCCAAACTTTTATCAATGGAGGAACACATCGTTTCTCCAGAGATTTTTCAAAAAAAAAGAAATGGCAAACACATTATAGTTTACAGTTAGGAGCTTACTCAACAGATATATCCAACATTTATTACATGCAACGTGGGTAGATAGAAAGGAAATAATCATATATCAAAAATTATTTATTTAATAATGCTTCATTTTAAATTCAATATTGATTGTACCTTTACCTTACTATATATGTGCATACATTAAAGAAATATGGTGCTTTCAGTTGAAGACCTAAAACTCCAACTTAGCAAGGTACCTAACATGCATACAATTATACATGGCTAGTTGTATTGTTCGATTGAAAACTTGTGTGTTTTGTTTCTTCACCATCAAATAATTCTTTTAAATGTTTGATTACAAATAATGTAAAAATAATAAAATAGAAGTTCCATTTTTTTTATAAATTAGTATTTTTGAATAGGTTGGGTAACAAACTTAAACCTCTCTCCTCCGTTTTAAGAGATGTATCAGTTAAACTATTACAGTTAGTGAGCTTTATTTCAAGACTAACACTAGTCAATGTCATTTATTTCTTATACTAATAATTAGTTAACTTTTGTTTACATTGTACAAAGTCCAGTAATAATAATAAATTAGTTAAATTCATTACCTGCCTGGATTTGGTCAAATGATCAATTATCCTCTGTACTTTTTAAAATTTTTCTTATCCCATTGAACTTGATAAAAGTGTATCAATTTCCTGAACATCATATGTCAGGTTCTGATTGGTGAAAGAAAAATTATTAAAATGATGTATTAATCATCAATAGTCACCTGAATTTGCCCCAATAAATTTACAGTCCCCTAAACTTTCAAATTGAATCTGCAACTTACTCAACTTTAAAAAAGTGTACCACTTTCTTATTTATGTTCACGTCTTAGTTTTTGATTTTTTTTTTGTTTGATTTAGAGTAGACCTGGGCACGAGCCCGTTGACCTGCGGAACCCGTCCATGCCCGCTCTTCATGGGATGGGCTTGGATAAGGTGATTGGTGATTAGGCCTGACCTGGCCCGAACCCGAAGCGGCCCGAGTAAAATATATGCCGAGCTTGGTTTTAATAATAAAACCCAAGCCCGGCCCGTCCGGCCCGAAATAATAATTATTATGTTAGAAATATATATTTATTATATACATTTAAAGTAAAAAAAATTATATGGTTGAAAATTTTCATATTTTTTTGCTAAAGTTTAACATTCAAACTCAATTTTATGACTTATACTACAAATATATTTGGAATTATTTTTTCACAATTATTTTTTAGTAATAAATTTTAATTTTTTTTAGTTGAAACAATTAATAGTTAGGCCGGCGGGCCGGGCTTGGTTTTGATTATTTTATTAAAAGCCCGGCCCGACCCGAACCCGATGTATTTTTTCATGGGTTTGGGCCGGGCTTGGGCTATTCATTATTTAGCTAGGCCCGATAAGTTCCGGCCCGAACCCGGCCCGGCCCGGCCCATGCCCAGGTCTACTTTAATTTAAAGTGAGTTATTTCTTTCTTGTAAAACTGTTTTAGTCTGGGTAAATTTAAAAAACATGTCAAGTGATTTCACTTATTTTCAAAAATATGTTTTGTGAGATTTTTTTTTCAAAAATATGTTATGGGGTTGTAATCGTTAGCAAAAAGAGGGAAAAAATGTATTTTTGATTAAAAAAAGTTGTAGAAAAGTTATTTCAATCAATTTAATATTCCTATAAACCATATTATTAAAGAATTATACATCAAAATTTGAGTAATTTTAAAAAATTTTCATTTTATTACGATTTTTTAAAAATTAATCACATTTAAATTAAAAAAATATTTTTGTTTCTTACAAAATTTCTAAATTTTATTATTAAGGTGTATTGTATTTTTATTAACTAAGTTTCAAAATTCAGTTCAAAATTGATAAAATTACCCATTGTATGATATAATTAAAATTTGAATTTTTATTGCTGACGGTTACAAATCATAAGACACGTTTTGAAAAAATAATTCACAGGACATATTTTTAAAAATAAGTAATAACACAAGACATGTTTTTTATGTTTACTTTTTTAATTTTCTGTCAAATTAATTTAATTATGGTAAAAAACCATGAATATGAAAATAATTCTCACCCATCATTTTAGCAAATAATTGATGTTAACTTGTCGAGAATAATTTATTGTTGTTATAGGCTTTGCAACTTTTTCACTGAGGTTGTACTTGTTGCATTAGCTGTTGTCTGGTGTCTTAATTATTTTTCTGCGCTCAGAATAGAAAAGTTACACATAAATAATGAGTTAAAAAGTAAAAAAGAAAAAGAAGGGGGTTTGACCTACAATTACAGTAAAATAAGGGGCTCAAAATTAATTAATACCTTTTGACAAAGTGCCAATTGGAAGGACCCAAACTGAAAAAAGACAAGAAATATGAGGAGGGAGATTGATTACATTGCAAGTGTCCAACTGCTCCAACATCATGCGCCTCTATACTTTATGTCGTCATACTATAATATATACACCTAATCCTTTCTCAGTTAACAATGTTATATTATTTATTCATATAGCATGTGATATATGCTCATTGTGTTGATGTGAAATACTGATTCGTTCTTTTGGTGATGTGTTACAATATAGTGTTGTTATTTGTTGATTTTCATGATTTAGCACACAATCTTAATCAAGTTAAACAGATGTACAACAACGAGTATCCCATTATATCTGAAAATAATTTTTATGATTATTGTGATCAGAGTTTTATTCTATATAATTTTTTTTTTGAAGTAATTGCATATGCCAAGATTCGAAACCTGGTCACCTCACCCACTTTGTAGATGTACCACATTTTGTAGATGTGTCACAAAGTGGGTAGGGTGACCAGGGCTTGATTCTTGACACCTGCAATTACTTTAAAAAAAATTATATAGTATAAAACTCTAGCCATGATTTTATATGTAATCATACAAAATAACTTGACGTGAATAGTATTAAAATTGAATAGTATTTGACGTGAATGTGTCGTTGGAATCTTGACACAGATTATGACCACAACATCCCATGCTCCAAATTCATGAATAAAATTGATTATAAGTTATAACAATGAATGAACGGGTTTAGTATTAAAATGTAGGATCAAAGAAGAGAATGGAGCAAGTCAAATTATTAATTTTCACTTTCACAACTATCATAAAAGGTGATCATCATCACATTCACTTGCATATAAAGCATACAATCTTCTCATCACATTTCAGACTTCCATTCTCCCTGTCTTTTTAATCCCTTTAGTTTTTTCATCTATACAATCAAAATTAATTATAATAACCATTTTTTCATCTACATCTATTTGAAATATTTTCTTCTTCATGTATACATTAAATGATAAAATAAACGTGGGACAAATGTAAAAAATGACAAATGAAATCATATACTAGCTAGGTTGCACAGATATTGCGTGACATAGTACTAGTTTCTTTATTATTGCAAGCAATCATTCATTTTTTACATGTTACATAGACTGGGAACTTTACTACAAATGCAAATAAACTTATTTATTGCACGTATAAATATAACAGTGTTAGCCAAACGAGTAATATATGTTGTGCAAAATATTAATGATGGTTTTGTTTTATAGATATTCATACAAAGAAGTCCTATAGCGTTGAATAAAACCAAGCCTTCAAAATCCCTAACTATCTGAGAGATTAATGCAACTTTCTCATCAGTGATTCTAGTGTTCATCATTTTATTCTTATTATTGAGAATTCAACAAATGAATGATTTTTAAAAACAAAGGCGCCCACAAAATCTTTGAATAAACCCAAAAGTATAAATACATCAAAGTACAATGACAACTTTACCCTTTCCACTGGCCGCATTGTTGTGCAGGTCTAGTCTTTTGTGTCCCAGCCTTCAACGGGCAAGGTGTCTGAACGGGCGGAACCATACAATTATACTGCAAACACAATGAACTGCTCAATGGAATCTCAGCCGTTGGATTGATCTGAATACCCGTTAGAAAATTATGCTGCAAATACAATATCTGTATACTCGACGCCAATAACCGGTCCACGAAACTCCCCGGCACTTCGCCGGTGAACCGGTTGTTATTAAGGTAGAGATTCTGGACGGTCGAGAACATGGGTGATATTTGACCCGACAATCTATTGTAACTCAGATCAACGGTCCCGATTGTAACCTGATCGGGAGGTTGAACCAAACCCGAGAATGAATTCCTCTGCAATTGGAGGTTCGTTATTGGGAATGAGAATATCCGACCCGGAATGCAGCCGTTGAACTGGTTCATACTCAGGTCCAGGTAGTTTAGCTGGTCCAACCGGTTTAAGAGCTCTTCCACCGGTCCGCTGAGCCGGTTCCACGAAAGAGATAGGTATTGAACCGATGACGGGAGAGAAAACGGCGCCAGTGAACCGTTGAGTTCGTTGTGCTTCAAATCAAGCCGGGTCAGTGACTGTGAGAGAAACGGAGGAACCGAACCGGAGAGCTGATTGTGGCAGAGAACGACATTGGATAGTTCCGGTATGGTTCCGATAGGGCTTGGAATATCTCCGGTGAGCTGATTGTAGCTAAGATCAAGCGTTCTAAGATTCCGCAACTGGCCGAGAGTTGCAGGAATAGCGCCGGAGAAGAAGTTTCTGCTTACGGCGAGGAAACGGAGGTCTTTTAATTGCGACAGAGACTGCGGTAATGAGCCGATGATCCGTCCAGGAACGACCGTCAACTCAGCCAAAGCCGAGAGTTTTCCGATTGCAGGATCAAGACGGCCAATCAAACCAGGGGAACCAGCTCTAGGATCGCCGAGATTTAGAGCGATGACTTTATCGGAAGCACAATAAACTCCGGCGAAATTACAAGGATCGGAAGTGAAATCCCAAGAAGAAAAGAAATTAGAGCCAGGCATATCATCCAATGCCTTTCGAATCGATTGCAGAGCTAAGAAATCAATAGGATCCAAAATTGCAATAGCAAAGAATTTACATTGAAGAAGGAAAACAAAGCAAAGCAAACAAGATATGGTAGCACTCCGTTTGTATTCCGCCATTTCTTTTAAGAAACAAAAAGGAAAAGAGGGAATTTATATATAGGAGAAAAGAGGTGGGGGAAAAAGCTTTTCCGTGAGAGAAGACCGAAATCTCGTGGGAAATGGCGTGAAAGCTTTAATGGCGAAACAATCAGCATCAAAAGATGGTGTCTTTGAAGGGAAGCAACTTGAATTAAATGCTCTTTTTGATTAAAAATTTATTGGGTTTGAATCTTGTAGATGAATCTTTGAGGTATGTAAGTAACTCAATGAGATTGCTTTTTCACTATTTTGGCTTGCGAGAGAAGACGAAGAGGAGAGAAGAGGGACTGATAGTGTGTAGCTTGATTCTGCTGCAACTGATCAAAAGGCTTGTTTTATTAATTGTTTATTGTTTTTTTAACTACTGTTTTATTTGTTGTTTATTGAGTGTAGGCCCGGAGTCAAACGGCTGTACGATCCTACCTGGCAGATTGGGCTTAGCTAGGTTTGGAGTTTGGGTCACGTGACTGAGAGGTTGGTTCCCTTATAAGAAGTATACTTAAATTGGAGGATGGAGTGAGCAAAGGTGGGTCACGGACAATGAAGTTTTGACACGTGCAAAGTAGATGTGCATGAAGTGAAAAAACACGACAAAATGCTCTGTTGACATTAGACAGACAACATACACCGCGGCATGGGTTTCGCGAGGATGCCAGTTGGCTGGTAACTTTTTTTAGTTTTCAAGTGTTACCCCAATTGTGTTTTTATCATAACAACTAAGGATTATTGTATTGGAACATGTATAGTTTGACAATTAAAATCACGCAAAATGTTTTATCAAAACAAAAGGAAACATAACGCCATCAATTGGGAGAAAATAACATTGTATTTTATTTTATCAATTGTTTTTGTAAAAGATTTAGTTTTTTTTATAATATTTTAGTTATAAATACCGAAATATGTCTTTAACTATGAGCATATAATGACCAGCCTAATGAAAATAAATTATCAAAGTCATGTTGGATTTTATCATCTTAATTATATGAACAACCATAAACACAATAGCCCACGAAACTAATTGAATTAAAGATACAAAATGTTATAATTCTTCCTTCTCTAAACAAAATTTTATTTAAAGATTGCAGAACTAATAACAAATAAAAGCAAGCATCTCTTTCCATAGCTTCATGAACATATATTAATTACATTATTTGTATAAAACTGATAAAAAATTATTGAATTCATGTACTAAACATGAATAATTCACTTTAGTGGATAGAATAGGTACTTGTATTATTTTTTTGTAGGAGAATAGGTATGTATGAATTAGTTTCATCATTTATGAATTAGTTTCATCATGTCCCTTTATACTTTATTGCCGTGTTTACTTTACATATGTATTAAATTACATGTAATGACTTTATTCCATGTAAATAACTATAACGGTGAAATTATAAATGGAAAATATAGCACACTGACTAGAAACGTGTTATATCTTACTAAAAATCATTGAAGAAATTGTAGCTTTTTAAAATATTATTGACTTAAAGGAAAGAAGAAGATGTAAAAAAACCACCAATGAATAAGATATTAATTTAATCATAAAAGACGTATCATTTTACCTTTAAATTACATATCTGATTACTATTTTATAACAAATATACGGGGGAAAAAGTCACGTGTTTCAATTTTGGTGATTCTAGTAATATCTCACTTATATTTTTCGAAACAATATATCTCATATAATTTTCGAATGTATAACTTTTTTTTCCAAAATTTGTGGGCATGTTTTATAGATTTTATATGAGGATCAATTTAAAATTTCCACTTATAGGACATTAAATCGTGTTTTCAATATTCCCCGATTTCAAAAATTAGCTTTCTAGATTTTTTATTTGAATTTATTTTATTTTATTTATCTATTTAGAATATTAATGCATTTTTTACACTGATATTATATAGGAAAGAGATTAATTATAAACAAAGTTATAAGTTGGTAATTAAAAGAAAGATAATTTTATTAAGGTAATGATATTTGCAGTCCCCTTTTTCATACTTACAGCTCCCATAATTCCTCTTATCCTTTTATATTTATTTAAAAAATATGATATGCTATTTATTTCCTCCTTTTACATTTACTGCCCCAGAAATTATCTATTTTCCTTTTATATTAATTTATTAAAAAGTTATATGATTCTAAATAAAAATGTAATACATAATATATACACACACTAAAGAAATTGTTATCATTTTTATAATTATGAGTAATGAAAATACAAATAGAAAATAAAAATAATAAAATGTTAACAAATAATTGTATTTTATCAAATTTGAAAAGTCTCATACTCTTTGTCTGCTATCATACAACTTTCCTCATTCATTAATATTTAATTTCATCTCTGAAGCCAAAAATTTGCTTGTATATTTGAACGTATAAAGTGAGGGTAAAAACATAAGTGATAAATAATGATTTCTTGACGAAGTCGTGTTTCGATAGTTAGTGCATGGAAAGGAAATATTTTGATTTTTAGTTTTGTTTTAGAAATATTGTTAAAGAGACTCCTAATCAATTTACATCAACCAGATGCATGAGTTTATATTGGGAGCTTATTAAAAAAACAATTAGATAAAAGCCCACATAGCTACCGATTATTTGTCACACAAATTGACGCAAACAATTAGTAGTAGAAAAGTAACATATAAGTGTATATGATTATCAATTCTATATCTTGTTTTGATTATTCAAGATTATCAAATCAAGGAAGATACTTTTTCTGATCTGCAATTATTTTTTGCATAATAAATATCACTCCAAACACCATTCATAATTTATGAGAAAAGTAGTAAAAAGGCAAGCAAAATTGTTGTATTAACTGGATTATTTTATTTTGAAATCTAAAGATGGATAATTAATGATAGTGCCGTACATTTGATTGCTTCTTCCTACAAATTGTGAGATACGTTCAATTGAATTCTATCTACCTATTAAATTTAAACTCAACCATGGTTATTACGAGAAATGAATTGAAATAGTTGCAAAATGTGGATTCCAGAGGCACCTAGTACAAAAACTTGTTGGTTTTCACTTGCTATTCCTCCTAATGTGTGATATTTTTTCCTTTTTGAAATAAAAAATGCTCTCCATAATTAGCTCTATGGCGCTCAAACTTGTGAGTGAACTGCTGGAGATTTAGAACAATTAATTTAATGGAAAACCTGCTTTTAATAGCTTGTGCAGAAGTCATGCATTTGGGCATTGCATCATATCTTGTTACCTGGTGGTGTTCAGAACCCAAAGCTTTCACAATGTTTTATTTTTCTAGTATTTTTACTAGAGTGTTCATTAAATTTCAATTATGTTTTCAGTCACAGACTGGGGACTAGATCGGTTAAATCTCATTTCAATTTCAAATTATTTTTACAGGAGCAATGTAATGAGCAAACTCCGATAAGTTGTTAGTAATTTCTAAAATTTTACGAGAAAGAACACCAGAGAAAGCCTTAATATAGCCACTTTATTTTGTAAAGGGTTACATATGGCTCAACTGAGAATGAATCCATATATAACGCCACAAGAAGTGCTTCATTTCTACAAAAAATTAGACGACCAGATCGAAACTTGAACTGGTCCTTTCTTTTTGTTGAGCCTTTTTCCTGTTTGACAAAATAAAAAATAAATTATACAGCTTTTGCTGACCCCATTTTATGAATTTTGGATTCACAAAAGAAAGATTCTCAGAATGAGTATGATATGCACATGCCCAGCATTGTTTACAAAAACAACTAAGTTCAACCATATAAATACCAACTAACAAGTATACACAAAGCACTTCCAAATTCCGCTACAAACATCATGTAGTTTCAATATCACTTAATGAGCACAAGTATAAAGACTTACTGGCTATAAAGGGGGAAAGTAATTAAAACAAGTTGCAAAACCAAAAACAAATTGAAGTTCTATTACAAATAGAATTCAGTTACGTACTATTACAGCGGGAGACGCTGGATTTACTCTCAAGAGTGAGACCATCAATGCAACATATCTGTCACCAAATACAAGAAATATAAAGCATGTCAGTGTACCAGAAATTGGAGAGCTAAATAAATTACCGAAAAACTTTCAATAACAAGTGTACATGAACAATGAAAGCTTGCTCGTAAGATGATTGATGAGTTCCATTCCATAACCACCAATCATATGGCGATGAACATACCCTTGGAGCCAGTGCAACAACCAATACTAAATATGAAATGATCTGAATACTTGGAGGCCATGTCAAAATGAAACTGGACCATCGCGCAGTTCACCAAAACTAGAAGCATTCTCCGCATCAAGGAAAACTTGACCGCAGATGGCCTAAGCTCCAGCCAGCGCAGGTAATCTGCCCAACAGAGGTGGCATTAGTAGAAACAACAACAGATGAGATGATCTTCAAGGAATTCCCATCATTTTTGGTGTTTTCCTTTCTTCATTATCCACCTTCCAAACTTCTTTCAACCGATTCAGAATAAGGAGTCGTCAGCTACTCCATCACCGCCTCCTTCCTCCGCATCCACGGTCAGCCAACAGCCCATATCATCCGATTCACAAAAAGATATGGCGCCGTACATATCGCTTTATCATTGAATTTGCAAAATTAAGCTTGTCATTTTTAATTTGAAGTTATACGTCTTTCAAAAAAGTGTGTTATAACTTATAAGTAATAAATCAATAAGGATAAGGATAAATTTTGATAAACACTCGGTCCCTTAACTCTTTTTGTTCAGAATAGAATAACGGAAATTTCAATTTAGATTCCTTATATAGGTGGGCTTGGGATTACATTATAAAGCCCAAGTCTGGCCCGCTATTTCTTTTTTATGTATGAAAAAGCCCTAGTAATTTATTAAATATGTAATATATGCATATTACGATATGCTTACATTTTTACGATTTTTCATATACTTTTAGGATAACTTTATACTTTGTTTAGAAAAAAAATTCACCATATAATACTAAAAATTAAACGTGTGGGGATTTAATCGAGCTTAAGAATCAATCTGGATGCCCAGTTCCCAGCCCATTCCTAGCAAAGAAAATGATATACATTTAGAACTCCTCAACAACACACTACCCAGTCTCCGTTTTATTTAAATACAACACAAATTCAATTTTTTTTAATCAACTAAAAAAATTCTAAGCTCGATAAATAACTTTATTGTCCTTCAATTGCTAGGAAATGTATAATTTTTTTTATAACTATTTGATTACAACTACCTTTTACTGTTTTGAAAAAAATAATCGTCAACAACAACAATAATTCTTAATGATTGGTAAAGCAAAAGCTGCACCAAACGGGTTAATGACGTTTATAATTGAATAGTGGTAATCATAAACGAATACACAACATAAAGAAATATAAATAACCCCATAATATGAATGGAAGCAAGTAGAATAGTTGATTGCTTGAAGCAGAGTTATGTTCAAAGAATACCATCATGACCTGGAAGCTGGAACATGGCGAACAACAGACCCAAATTACAGATTTTGATAAGAGTCCAAAACGATCAGAAAATATATATTATCATAAAAATAAATACATAGATAATGACGTCAGAACCCAAAAGACAGTGCCGTGTGAATCTTGGAGAATCTAAAAGAGCAGTGTCCAATTTCAGTTGAGCGACATATCATTTGTCCCTCTCTGACAAACACAAACAAGCTTTATCTTTACCAAACCAAAACTACCTTTTTCTGTTGAATTTGAATCCCTTCACTTTTGATCCCTTTTAAGTTGTATAAAACATTTAATCTTTTTACAAATAAAAGTACAATTATTCTTTTGTAGAATTCTAGTCTCCATTTTGTCATAATAAAATGTTATTTCTACAATTTTTTACTAACCCATAATTTGAACTTTTATCCACATGTAGGGGTTTATATGATAAAACTGCGGAACGACAAGATGAAGCATTATCTACTCTTTTGAAGATTTATATTCTTCTGTCTTGTAGATATCATCACAAAAAGCTTTTCTAAAGAATGCAACTCGAGATTTTCTTGAATATTTTTAGCAACTGAGGTTGCCATTCAGTATTTGCAAAACCTGTAAACAAATAACGGACTCGGTTAATGCTACTAGTTAATGGTTAAGCGTAATGTTTAGGAATTAATATTGTGATATATATACCTGAGCCATTCTAGGCCTTTTCAAGGAAGACTGTTGTACGCATAAAGAAGCAGCCAACAACATGAGATTCATTTGTGTGACATCATAAGTCTGGCACAAATCGCGATCTATTAACTCTCTGATTTCATTCTTCTTTAGCAATGGTTTTGCCTGCATAGTCATTAAATAAACATACAACTGAAAATCCGATTGTTAGCTTAGTAGTAAAATTTGAAAGAGTTGTATACCCAAAGAACAAGGCTTTGCTGTGAATAATCGAGAGCTCTTCGACCAGTGACTAATTCCAAGAGCAGTACACCGAAGGCGAAAACATCGGTTTTTTCATCCACTATCCCATGCATCAAGTATTCTGGAGCTAAGTACCTGTCGTTGGAATTCTTACAATTTCATTTGAAACTGAAAGCACTTTAATTGCAATTACTTACCCAAACGTGCCCTCAAATTTGGATACAATATGGTGAGTCCAGTGCTGTGGTAGCCACTTTGCAAGCCCAAAATCACATATCTGAATTATTGACATATGTCAACATGACTGACTCACTAAAACCATTGCCATGATTTTATAAGTTAACAAGTAAATAGCAAATTACATATACCTGAGGCACAAAATCAACAGAGAGCAAAATGTTAGCAGCTTTAATATCT
Source organism: Euphorbia schlechtendalii (assembly GCA_949673415.1). Classification (NCBI taxonomy): domain Eukaryota; kingdom Viridiplantae; phylum Streptophyta; class Magnoliopsida; order Malpighiales; family Euphorbiaceae; genus Euphorbia; species Euphorbia schlechtendalii. The sequence continues at coordinate 11,942 of CATIWQ010351543.1, forward strand.
CTATGTATAATTCTTCTCTGGCAATCCTCATGTAGATATCTGATACCTTCTGCACTTCCTAATGCAATCTTATACCTAATTTCCCATGTCAACCTCTCCTTCGAACCTACAAAAATTGCAAATTACATACAATGATTTGATTCTACAAACGCATACATATAATCAATTCAAGAATGAAAAAGCTAACCAACCATAAAGAAGAGAAGCTAAGCTGCCATAAGGAGACAATTCAAGAACAAGATGCATTCCTCCTTCAATTCCGTACCCAATTAACTTGGCTGTGTTTGGATGCTTTACATGAGCCATTATTCCTATCTCTGCTAAGAAATCCCCTACTGTTTCATCTGCCGTCCCTTTTGTTATCTTCTTTACTGCCACCATTTTCCCGTTTTTTAAACACCCTTTGTACACTTCAGCATACCCTCCTTTTCCAATCAGATTCTCTGCACAAAGCTTAATCCTTCTAGCACATGTTTGAAACAGAAATTGAATAGTAGTTAGTGCTTACTCACCTTGGCTGAAGTTGTTGGTGGCTGATTGAAGTTCAGAAAGAGTGAAATTTATGCTTTGTGAATTCAAATTGAATGAATCTGAATTGGGGAAAAGATTCGGCACCACATCTATCATGCTGGAGCTTCTTCTCAGTGAGAGTTTCAGGACACTGAGTGGATGCAATGTGGCTAATGGTTTTTTTGATTTAGTTTGCAGTGACTTAACAAAGCTGTGCCAACGAGAATTGGGCTTTGAAGCTTTTTGAGATTCGGAATCGGATGTGGGTTCTTTAGAGGAACAGCTTTCGGATTCTTCGCTTTTGAAATAATTTTCAAGAACTCCAACTGGGGAGTTGGTATTCGTCTTCTTCTCCATCTTTTTAACTACTCATGAAGAACAACCCTTAATTAAAATTTCAGAGCATTGGGTTTTCCAATTTCTAGCAGCAGTGATTGATTTCAGCTGCAAATTGGTTGATTTTAAATTTTATAAAGATTATGAGATAATCAGAGCTGCGGCAGAAAAGCACAGAACCAGAGGAATGCACAAGAATTTAAAACAAGGAAGAGGTGAAACAAAGAAGAAAAAATTAAACAGCAAACATATTAAATACAGAAAGGAGCCAAAAATCCAGCACTTTAAAATGCACAAAACATGAATGTTTGTGTGCAAACAACACTTAAGAAAGACGGAAGACAAAACAAAAAAGCCGAT
>CATIWQ010351637.1:0-13510 GCA_949673415.1 Euphorbia schlechtendalii
GCCTTATACTTAATACCCTCAGTCGGTGATATTCCTTCCTTCTTCTTGAAAACCCATTTGCAAGTGATTACCTTTCTCTCTGTTGGCAATCTGACCAGCTCCCAAGTTTGATTCTTGTGAAGAGACTCCATCTCGTCTCCCATTGCAGCCAACCACTATGTTGACTCACTTCCTGAAACTGCTTCCTTGTAGGTGGATGGCTCATGAAGCTCCACTTCCTCAGCAACTTGCAATGCATAACCCACTATATCATCAAACCCATACCTTTTTGAAGGTCCAACTCCAACTCTTCTTGGTCGGTCAAACGCGATGGTATGCTGAAAACCTTCAGATGTTTGATTTTCTAGTGGTGTAGATTCTGGCAGATTGGTTTCTTGTTGTGGTAGTTGGTCACTGACCAACTTCTGTACCTCGCTCTCCCCTTGAGTGACTTGCACCTCCACTTGTTCATCAACAGTTCCATTCTCTGCTACAATAATGGACTTCGCCATAGGGTTGAGCATAGAACTCTCATCAAAGATTACACTCCTACTAAGTATAACCCTATTCTCAGATGGAAACCAGATTCTATATCCCTTCACCCCTTCTCTAGAGCCCACGAATATTCCCTTTTTAGCCCTTGGCTCTAGCTTACCCTCATTGACATGATAGTAAGCTGTACAGCCAAAAACTTTCAGATTTGAGTAATCAATAGGCTTCCCTGTCCACACCTTATAAAGTGTTTTACAGTCGATGACTGTGTGTGGTCCCCGGTTTGTTATGTAGCAAGCCGTTGTAACCGCTTCTGCCCAGAAACGTCTAGTTAGACCAACGTTAGAGAGCATGCACCTCGATTTCTCCAGAAGTGTGATTCATGCGCTCAGCTACACCATTCTGCTGTGGTGTATCCCAGACTGTGCGATGTCGAGCAATCCCCTCATCCTTGCAAAACACATCAAACTCAGACGAACAGAATTCCAGACCATTATTAGTTCACAGCCTCTTGATCTTCTTCCCAGTTTGATTTTCCACTAGCGTCTTCCACTGCCTGAAGTTCTTGAACGCTTCACTTTTATGTTTCATCATAATTACCCAAGTCATCCTTGAGTAATCATCAATTACCGACATATAAAATCTGCGACCGCCCAAAGACTCAACGCGAGATGGACCCCAACAGTCTGAATGGATGTAATCCAGCATACCCTTTGTTCGATGAACCACCTTTGGGAACTTACTGCGATGTAGCTTCCCAAAGACATAATGCTCACAAAACTCAAGGCTCTTGATTTTGTGACCACTAAGAAGATCTTCTTTTGACAGAATCTGCGACCCTCTTTCACCCATGTGACCAAGTCTCATATTCCAAAACCTGGTCAAATCATCCCGGTGAACCTCTGATGACGCAACAGCTGCAGAACCAGTAACCGTTGAACCTTGCAAAAAATACAAAGTTCCCTGTTTGACGCCCTTAAGAATCACATTAGAGCCCTTGCAAACATGTATAACTCCACCTTCACCCTTGAAGTTGAACCCCTTACTATCCAACCAGCTCAGGGATATCAGATTCTTCTTCATTAGTGGAACATGTCTGACGTCATGCAATGTGCAGAATTTACCATCATGCGTCTGAATCTTGATCGAGCCTATTCCAACCGCCTTGCAGACCGAGCTATTTACTATAGACACATTTCCCCCGTCTATTTGCTCATAGGTTGAAAACCACTCTCTCCTTGGACATATATGGTAAGACGCCCCAGAGTCAAGGACCCATACATTAGTGAGATAGGTAACGATGAACTAACAACGATAATGTAATGAATCTGACGAAAATGTGGACTAATTATTTTTCTAAGTTAAACAAATAAATATTCATGGAAATCTTAAAGTGTATGATGAAGTCTACTTATAACATTTGTAAAAAGGTTCACTAATCAACATTTAAGAAGCAATCTTTTTAGTTTGAAAAATATTATGAAAGAAATATGAAAAGATAACTGAAATATTTTTTACATATTCAAAATAAGTAAAAGAATGGATAGCAAATAAAAATAAATAAAAAAATTGATTGAAAAATAAATATAATTGGATATTGAAAGTTCCAACAAATTTGGCCTGAGAGTTTGTGGAACTTCAGAAACGTAGGATTGATCGAAGGAAATTGTTCCTGCATACAATAAAAAGATCAAAGGGTCGGGGCTTGTCCCCGGGGGAGCCTCCGATGCGTAAGTCAGTAAAGAGGAAAGCTTTGTTGAATGTGAATGATAAATCGAAATGAGTGTGTAGAGAGTAAAATTACCCTTTTCTTGTGGTAGGCCTTCTTCTATTTATGGACTCCCCATGATTCCCCAAATCATGGTTGTTTGGGGATTCAAAATGGGTTCATCATCCCTAAAACGGAGGAGGACTTGGTCCAAGCCTTATCCGTTCCGTATTTCTAGGAAGTGGGTAGTTAAACGTTTGACCATGTCTCTGCCAACTTTGTGGGCACCGTCTCGATATTGAGATAGACATTTGCGACATGTGATCATGTGTGAGATCTGATGAGATGAGGTGTCATCATAGAGAGGAGCGTATGGCTCGAGAAAGGAGTCATCAACTATAACTTGAGACTGAGGCGTATGCCTAAAAAATAGCTTCTTATCAGAAGTCCCCTCACAAGTTGGGAAAGCTTTTTAAAGCTTTTTCCATCCCACTGGTGATGTTGGCTTGACTGAGGAGTTGTTTGGCGTTTGCCATTCCGTTGCCAGTTGTTAACACTTTGTAAAACATATCGCACCTACAAAAAGGTCCACGTGTCTTTCTAGAAACGTTCGCGTCTTTTCAAATTCGAACACCCCTATAAATGGCTCTTTTTACCAGTTATCCTCTTTTACTTCTTCTGTGCTTCTATTTGCTTCAACTTGTTCTGGCGATAGTGTTTGGCGAGGATTCCCTTAAGCTCTTACTCCGACGACTTTTGCAACCCCTCATTATGACCAAATTCTCTCCCCCAGCTTCGATCACAAGTACGCAGCTGGAATCAATGTTTTGGTGTGATTTAGAGTAACTTAGATCTTATTTTTCTGCTGCGATTCCTAACTGGAATCCTTTTTGCTCTGATTTAATCAATTCTGCTTTATCCCACCGGTGAGACTCTCGCTAGTAATGTTAGAATCGCTCAATATCGTCTTAGCCTTAGGTTAAATTGCGAGTTCCACTGTTGTAACTTCTTAGGATATGGGGAATGTCACCAGAAAACCCCTTTTCTTGGCAATTTCCATCCATTTTTTACTGATTCAATGTTATTGACGGTGAGAATCAAGGGGTAAGTCCTTTTGAAGGCCAGTCGCATTATAGGGTTTAGCGGCATCATTAGGCCTGCACTCTAAATTGGACTAAGTTCCGTGAAGGATGCCCGCCTATTGAGGCGGACTTCCTCGAGGCGATGCCCATACTGGCTTCGAGGTTATGGTCTGACCTTTCCTTATCTATTTAGGATCAGCTTTAGAGCTTTTGATCGTCTGACAAGGCTTAACCTAAAATTGTACCATCTTTCAACCTAGCCGATAACCATTGACAGAACTAATAGTTTTATTAGGACTAACCAAAGGGTGTGTAGGAAAATGACTAACTAAGCACCTTCCCTCGAGCAATGGCTCCCAGTTGATTCAGATAACTCATTAATTAGAACCATGAATGAGTATGATGGTGGTGATGGCTCAACGGAGTGGAAAGGGGTTGACCCTGACCAGGAGGCTGGGACGTCACATTCTCAGCATGTAGCAAAGCGAAGGTGAGCCCAGACGGTGCAAGTTCCCAGGTGGGTTCAAAAAAGTCATGCAAGGGGCCTCACACCTTGAATAGAAAATATGGTGTCCATTTTTCATGAAGCGAACATCTATTTCGAGGTGTAGGTGCATAAATGGCTGATCGGTAAGCCATGTTTGATGCCGGCTCAACACGAGCGAGTCCACACTCCTTCGAAAGGCTACTTCAGCATATATATGGAGAAAGTTTGGGCTGGGTTCACCTACCTTCTACCAGAGGAGATCACAAGGTTTCTCAATGATTAGGGTGTATGTCCGGCTCAGATACACCCCAAATGTTGGTCTGACATAGTAGGCCATTATGAGATTTACCGTGGCCTTGAGTTAAACTTCAACTCCGTTTTCTTCCATCGATCGACGTCTATGAGGTGGAAGTCGTCCGAAGACCACATTCATTTTAGCACTAGGGATGGCTTCTACTTCTTTTTGGACCGGCCGCAGTCGGTCTGCAACTTCAAACAATTTTTCTTTTGTATAAAAGTGGATATGGCATTTCCACCCGTTTCTGACTCGATGGAGGGAAGACATACCTGAGGCATTGTCCTTGAGAGGGCTTGGGCAGGACTCCCACGTCGAGATTTTTAGTGGGCTGGAGCAAGAGCTATGGTCGCTTTTGACCATCGCCTGGGCCTACTTGAACAACATAAAAGTCATTGAATGGGATAACCCAAACTTCGCATACTATGATGGTGTAACTGACATTTTAGGTAAGCTTACCTTTTTGTTGTTATTTGTTCAAGATATCGTCATCTCGTCTGAACACTTCTCTTAACAAACATTTAGTGAAAGGTACCAAAGATTTGGTTTGAGAGAACCAAAGGAAGGAGGCGGAGCGTATCGACCTCACTCAGGAGGACATCTCCAATGCTGTCTCGCCAAAGAAAACTATCAACTAAAAGAGAATGAGGGAATAAGTCCCGACGGTTGAGGCGGGTATTACTTTAACCGAGGTGACGCCCAAGAAAGGGAGAGAAATAAACTATTGATTTATTTGCTTTATATACTAATTTCTTTCTTAATGACCCCCCCTTTTTTGTAAAGCCAAGAGGTGCCCTGAGCGAGTCAGCGCCCAGCTACACTCGTTGCCTCAACTCATTACACCGCGATCTCACCTATTGCCTACTTCAAAGAGAGCTTCTTAGAGCTGGCTGGTCCTCAAGGTGGGATAACCAGTCCCCAAGTGTAGCTGGCACTTCACCATGTACTTCTTCTACCTCGGGAGAGGGAGGCTTATAAGGAGGAGTCAAGCACTTGCATGACAGGGATGATTATGGACTAGCTTTCTAATGTAAGCATTTCTCTTTTTTTATCTAAGTCATTTTCATTTCAACCAGTAACCATTTTATGCTTTTTGTAGGTTATGTCTCGATGTGTGGAGATGCATCGGAGGTCTTTTAATCATGCCAAGGTGAAGGCGGAGCTCCAAGTGGCGAGGGCTGATCTCCAGGCTGTTAGGAAGGAAGTGATGGCTTCCAAGTAGAGGGAGGCCGAGGCGGTGAAGGCTAGGGATGAGGTGCTTGAGTCAGTCTCTAAGCAGAAAGAGATGGAGAGGGAGTTGGAGAGACTTCGTGAGGCTCATGACCAGCTTCTCCACTGCAACACCAGCTTGGAGAAGTATGTCTCCCACATCCAAGGGGAATCGGCGATGGCTCAGGGGGAGGTTGAGGCCCCCAAGAAAGAAGTGCAGGAAAGGGATGTCGAGCTGGATAACGTTGTGGGCAAGATAGTGAAGATGGCTCGAAAGTTTAGGTCCCATCTCATCGAGGGATTTTTACTTAGATTTATCTAAGGTTTACTTTGTACGATGATAAACTTTAATCATAGTTCAAACTTAATGCTTACTTATCTTAAGTACTACGACCGTCTAAGGTGCAAACTTCGAATCAAAGCTTTCTAAGTCTTGTTAGCTTAGTTTATAACGTGGTAGCCGTTTTTAATGCCTTTAAGAGAGAATTAAAAAGAAACAACACAAGTTCTTTTATTGATTTGTACTTAGATTAGAATACAAATGATTACAGTCTGATGCTTTGTTAGTCGGTGCAGGTCTAAGGGACGCCACCTCGTTAAAAACCTTTCCAAGGAAAAAACCTAGTGGGAAAAAATCCAAGGGGAGGAAAATAGTGTGGACTTTTGTTCCCCTAGTATTTTTGATTTTGTAGTATGGTCTTAGGTTTGAGATATTCCACGTTCTTGGTAGATCTTTGTCATTGATGTCATTGAGGAAGTATGTAGTTTGGCCTAGGACTTCCTTCACCTTTATATGACCCTTCCCAGTTAGCACCAAGTTTTCCTTTACCTTCTTGAGATTGTGAGGTGGTGGTGTCTTTAAGGACCAGGTCACCTTCCTTGAGCTGTAAGCTTCTGATTCTGCGATCGTGATACTTGGCGATCATGGCTTTGTAAGTGGTAATCCAGATGCAAGCTCGCTCCCTTCTTTCCTTAAGGTTATCTAGGTGATGTTTTAGGTTGATGTCATTTTACTCTTTAGAGTAGTAGACGACTCTATTAGATGGGGTGATGATCTCAATAGGGATCATGGCTTCCACCTCATGGATCAGGGAGTAAGGCGTCATGCCTGTTGGTCTGCAAGGAGTGGTTTGATAGGATCATAGTATGCTTATGAGCTCTTCTAGCTAAGATCCTTTGTTTCCTCTTTCGAGGTGCTTCTTAAGTCCTTCTCCCAACATTCTATTAGTGACTTCCATCTGACCGTTTATCTATGGGTTCGCCATGGAGGAGTAGTGGTTCTTTATTCGTAGGCCTTGGTAGAATTCTATGAATTTCTTTTATATGAACTATAAGCCATTGTCCGCCACAATTTTCCTTGGAATCCTAATTCTCATAATGATATTTTTCCAGATGAAGTCGATGACCTTCTCTAGAGTGATGGTGCTCACGGCGACCGCCTTAACCCATTTGGTAAAGTGGTCGATTGCCACCACCACAAACTTCCTTTTCCCACTAGCCATTGGCAAGGGTCTTGTTATGTCGATTTCCCATGTTGAAAAGGGTCATGCGGTTATAAGTGGCCACTGGCTAGCTTGGGGTATGTGGGCCTTCCTGGCATGTACTTGGCACGGGTGGCAGTTTTGGACATACTTCAGCCTCAACTATTTCCCAATAGTAACCGGCCATGCTAGTTCTTCGCAGTAGAGTGGAGGCCGCTTGATGAGATCCCCAAATTCCTTTGTGTATTTCTTCTAAGATATTTTTTCCTTGAGACGGGGTTACACATTCCTGCCAGGCATCTGCCTAAGATCTTCTATGAAGATCACCGTCTACAAGGGAGAATCTTGCAGAATTTTGCACTATTTTGGAAGCTTCCTCACTATTGTTTGGGAGCTCACCTTCTCTGAGATAGGCAAAGATGGGCTGGCACCAGTCATGGATGTTTTCCTTGGTGCAAAGTATATACTCGTCCTCGCAACTAGGATGGATGAAAACTTCGTAAAGGCTACCTAGCTTATTACAACCATCTAGATTTGAGGTAGCTTTTGCCAATTTATCTGCCATCTTGTTTTGTGTACATGAGATGTGCTCGACTTTCCATACCATCCCTTTTTTCTCTAGACTTTCTATTAGGTTTTGTACCTTTCATAGGTATTTGACCATGCTTTCCTCCTTTGTCTCAAAAATCTGTTGATTTGGTTGGACACCAAACGTGAATCTCTTTAAATGATTACCTTGTAGGGGACCAATTCTGTTGTTAGCTCCAGTCCTTTGATCATGGCCTCATATTCGGAAGCGTTGTTGGTGGTTGGGAAAGCAAGTTTGGCATCATAGGTTAAACAGACCCGTTCGAGCTTCTATTAATACACCAATACCGGCTCCATCACTAGATGAGGCCCCATCGACATAAATGATCCATGGTTCTGTCTTCACTGCTTCTGTTGGTTCTAGCCCGGTGAATTCTACCACGAAGTCAACCAAAACTTGCATTTTTAAGGTTGTTCTTCCCTAAAATCGGATGTCAAACTCGCCCAGCCTTACTACCCTCTCCACCATTCTACCTGATGTCTCGGGCCTTTAGAGTACTTTTTAGTGGAAAGCTTGTTCGTACTACAATGAAGTGCACCTGAAAATAAGGCCTAAGCCTAACTTCGGCAGAGATCAAGCTCATGGCTAGCTTTTCAATCTTGGGATACCTTAGCTAGGCATTTTTCAGCACTTTACTGGTGTAATAGATGAGATGTTGCAGTTATCTTCCTCCCTTCTTAATACTACCCCAACTGCCTCATCTGTTACTGACATGTATACAAATAATAGCTCTCCATACACTGGGCGGCTGAATGAAAAGTGTCTAATTACACTTATTATCATGACATTTTCAAACTTAAAACTATATGGTTTTGTTTCATTTTATACTTCATATAAAAGATTTCACGTGGTATGTAGTTGTTTTTTATGCAAATGCAGAAACTAGCTAAATCTTGGAAGTAAAATGAACAAAAGTGGAATTCTATGGAAAAAGAGTGAAAAAGGTGCAAAAAGATGAGTGGAACTTAAGGAATTGGCAAAGGATCGAAGATGTCTAAGATCGGTAGAAATCGAAAGAGGAATCATGTGAAAAAGGCATGTCACGATCATGACACATATATCGCAGTCGCGACTTGTTAACATTCACAACAGAAAGTTACAACCAAGTATTCACGACCGCGACATACACTCGTAATCGCGACCTTGACTGTTTTTGGTCAACTCTTCTCTTCTTTCAACCGCCGGATAAGAACGATCAACCGCCATCAACTACCAACCATAAAGACACCTTTTAGAAGTCAACCAATCATGAAAAGGTGCCTTTCCATTGTGGATGAGGATGAATCTTTGCATCCAATCATATTGAAGTGATGTAACTCTTCGCCAATGGACATGACTCTTCATTTGGATAGACGCAACCCTTCACACTCTATAAATAGGGTTCAAAACTCAACAATTTCGTAGCACATGTGGTGCATGGTTATGGCATGATTAGAAGGCATTGAATGATAGTGTGCATGTATGGATAGAGAGTGTAATTTCTAGATTTCGCTACGTTCAAAGTCTTAGCGAGAAAAATGTATAAGTGATTCGATTCCTATTTCAATCACTATATTTCTACACAAATTCGACCATTTGTTGTATGAGTGTAATTGCAAATCACCTATCAATAAAATTTTTTATTCTTCAACATTCTTTTATTCGAGATTCACAAAGAATAGCATCCTAGCGAAGGTTTTGTAAGAGTTGAAACCGGATTCAAAGTAGAGACAGGAATTGCGGGAATTGATGACTCCCATTAAAGAGTGGATACAGTTTGATCAACTTTAGCTTTCACTTGCATACCTTACAACTTTACTTTGTTTTTTGCTTATACTTTCTATTTCGAATTTTATGATATGTCTATAGGTCATAACGAGTAATTCGTTTTACGTCATTTATATTAATCTAGTTATATGCTTTTGAGTTAACTTTAAGAGTGATTTCGGTGTTAACAAGATTGTGTATAATCACTGGATCTGTGATTATAATGCTGTTTAGTGAGCCAACATTTTTAGAGTGGTAACTTGCTAAATATGGCTATGTGAGAGCGACCCGTACTAAGCATAGTAATATAGTTATCCAGGTTCTTATAAGTGTCATAATTCGTTTACCCTAGATTTAGAAAAGTCATCTCATGTGTTGCTCTGCGGTGAATTATTGAATATTAGGGTGTCTAGAACCTTATTTGTTGAAGTTATCTAGTGTATGAAATATTCTTGATGATTTTGCATGTTTTTCTCTGTTAAACTTGTTCATAGGAATATCTCTATATTTTACATCTTCTCTAGTCTGTTCATACATCTATCCATTCATCCGTCTATCATCCAAACCCCTCCAATAAAATTCCCTATTTTCGTTTACCCCATAACTCTAGTTGGTCTTTAGAACCGAATTACTTCCCTGTGGGATCGATATCTTTTAAAACTACATCGAAACTGTATACTTGCAGTGGTCACCATTTTTCTATTTAGATAAGCGATATTGGCAACACCTGTTCGTATTTTCAACTTTTATAGTATCGGTAGAAATGTGGGGAATAAGGTTTTTGGCTTCATCACCGACTATAAGCCCTCAAAAATAATAAAGTTAAAACCTTGCGATCACTGAGCAATTGGGGGGGAAGCCAAGAACTCTTTCAGGTTTTCGAAGGCGAGGTCGCAACATTTATTCCATTTGAAGGCATTGTCTTGTTTATTGCTTTGTAGAAGGGCAGGCATCTTTTTATAGAGAAGAGATGAACCTCCCTAATACATTAATCCATCCATCGAGGCATTGTACTTCATTCGGGGTCCGAGGCGGTTTCATCTTGATGATGGCCTCGATTTTCTCGGGATTGGCCACTATCCCTCTTTCCGAAATGAGGAATCCCAAGAATTTGTCGCCTTTTACCCCAAAGTTACATTTCTCCGGGTTTAACTTGAGGTTGTATTTCTGTAGTACTTTGAACACCTTCTCAATAACTGCTACATGGCTGCCTTCGTCCTTACTTTTTATGATCATGTTGTCTACATATACTTCGTTGCTTTAGCCGATCAACCCTTTGAACATTTCATTCACTAGCCTTTAGTAGGTGGCCCCAGCCTTTTTTAGCCCAAACGGTATCACTTTGTAGTAGTACCTTCCCTCGTGCATGACGAATGACATTTTCTCTTCATCTTTGGGTCCATTGGTATTTGATGATACCCTTATTGGTTAATCAAGACAGTAATTGAACATGCATAGGTTGCAAGGTGGAAATTCAAAAATTTAAAATTAACTTGAGGATCTCCTAAGCATGCCATGATTGTTATAATCTAGGTTAAAATGTTCCATAGATGCTTTTAGGTTTATAAAACATATAAAAGAAACCTAGCATCTAAAGATTAAAGCATTACCAGTTGATGCGCACTTGATCTCTCTTTTGGTAGTGGTGTTACCTTTCGAGTAATTCCGATAGCACAAGCTTCTAAACTAGGATAGCCTCTATGTCTTGATGCACACGGATCTTCACCGAACCAAAACCTTGAAGGGGTAGAACCCATCGATTAATAGCAATTGCTAGACTACATCTAAATCAACCCCAAAATCCGAAACAGAAAACTCACTAAAACTTTCAGCCTTCTAAAAGAACTCTTCAATTTGTTTGGAGAAACTCATGGAGGATCTCGTACAACAAAAGAAGAGGAGACTAGAAATTAGAGAGAAAAACAAGCTCAAAGCTTTTTGGTAAGTATGAATTAATGAGGCTTTGAAAGCCTATTTATAGGGGAAAATGGGGGAGTGTTAGACTCCCCCTCTAACTTTACATGGGATGGGGTAAACCCATCCCATGTATAGCGGGTCAACCATGCAGGGTCATGGTGACCATCATGTTGACCTGCGCTCCACATGAGGGAAGCCCTAATGGGCTTCCCTCATATGCCGCAAGCTTGGGCTTGCAGCCCACGCTAGTGGGCATGCTGCTACAAGCCCGGGCAACACTTTCGCGCTTAAAGCCCTCATGCTAGCAGTTCCTAAGATTTTCAACTCGTGGGGCAGCCGCACGAGCCCCACCTTGAACAACCCATTTTCTTTTCGAGGCCCACTTACAACGGGAAAATTCCCTTGCTCGCTTTGACTATTTTTCCTATCTTTTTAATAATTCCTTTGAATTATTAATTCGGTTAAACTGATAAATAATTCCTCTCACTGATTTCACAACTTCTATTTTCGGTACAGACCCAGTCCATAGGTTCTTTACATGGTCCGATAAAAACCCAAAGTGTGTGACCTCATAGGATCCTAAAGTATAGAGCCGCTAGAGGTTAACCTAAACTTGGCTTCTCGCCCTGGAACCTTTAGGCTTAGTGTTCTAGACTGTTATAGAACTCGATAGCTCTAGACGATCAAATGGGCTTTCTAGTAAAGGCGTATGATCCCCCGATACTTGGAACATCATGTGCCTATGACTTGATCCAGTTCTGCGGTAGTAACGAGTACAATACACTCCTTCAATCAGATTAAGTACCAACCAGTTTATTGAGCTCGGATTAAGTGTCAGCTCATGTAATAGCCGTAGTTATCCTGAAATTAGACTTGTTCACGAAGAACACCACTCAGCGGTTTTGTATCTTGATTGACAAGAAACTCATTCCATCAATCGTATAATCTAATTAGAGGTTTATGAGTGTGTGACTTCAACAAGAGGACCTAAGGTAAATCTCCATTATATTACTATATCAGGAGCGATGGATCCCATCTTGACTACATAGCTTACCAACATGTGATCATCGCTATACCCGAAATCACCTGTGTTATCCTGATTGCCAGGGTATGAATAAGTATAACCCAAAGTATAGCAACTCCTACATAAGGTAACATGTGTCTCAGGTTTGAGGATACTCGTACTGCTACTACAATAAGACATGACACCAACACATGGATATAGTTATTTCCCAGTGTCTATCTTATTGCAGTCGCCAATGTATTACCCAAATACATTCAAGTGTTAACTCAAGGTACCACCTTCAGCTCATGAGATAGGCCGCTTGGAACTAATCCAAGGAGTAAGCCTACACATGCTAGTCTATCCACTCCATTGATGTCTAGTCTCAATGGAACTACAACTAGAGATATTTAGACTATTCATAGTAACACATATGTGCAGTTCTCACTCCACATAGCTCCCACTATGTCTTTGCACTTTTATGCTATGAATTAGTCATGAACTTTATTTCATCAATGCATCCAAATATATACGATACCTGCGAGATACAATTAAAAAGAAGTACAGATAAATAACTAAATGCCTTTGATTATTATTAATAATTCAAAATTGTTTGTACATTATAGCTAATAAAGACATATCACCCTAATTGCCTCCAGGGAATACATTATGTCTAACAACCCTGTTTTAGCATCTGGGAGGGAGTAGATTGCAAATCCAGCCATTGAGTCTACTAGCTGATCAATGATAGGCAAAGGGTAATTGTCCTTGGGGTAGGCTTTGTTTAGATTTGTGAAGTTTACGCACATGCGCCACGAGCCGTTGGACTTCTTTACTAGCACTACATTTGTTAGCCATTCGGGGTAGTGTACTTTTCAAATGAAGCCTGCTTCGAGTAGCTTTTTTATTTCAGCCTCGATTACCCTCTACCGCTTTTGAGCATGCTTGCGCTTCTTTTTCTTGATCAGAGGGACATATGGGTCAATGTCCAAGCTGTGACATATAACTTCAAGTCGTATGCCCTTGATGTCTCCTTGTGACCATGAGAATGTGTGATGTTACTCTTTCATTACTTTTACCACGGCGGCTTTTGCTTCTTCTTTCAAGTCCTTGGCGAATTTGAGTATCTTACCTTCTATTATGGTTAGGACTTCCAAGTCTCCTACTGGCTCTTGTTCGCCACTTTTCTACTGATAACTTTAATTAATAAAGGTTCCAAAATCTCGTGAACTATTGGCTAATAACTGCGCCAAAAACATGTTCACAAATAAATGTAGGTGTTGTCAATACCCCTTATCACATAGAAAAATAATGATAACTGCAAGTATACAGTTGCGATGTAGTTTTAAAAGATATCGAACCCACAAAGAAGGAACCAGTTCTAAAGATAAACTTGGGAAGAAACAAAGTAAAATAAAATAAAAATAGATTAGAGATTTTTATGGATAGGAAGATTAGAATGAAAAGTTGAGTAAATATAGATGTGATAGATTAGAGACTCTAAATTAATAGATTTTCACTA
>CATIWQ010351721.1:0-10122 GCA_949673415.1 Euphorbia schlechtendalii
AGGGCATAAAGCGAACTCACGTAGCACATCCACCACCCCAGCATCTAAAGGGAAGCGGAATCCCCAACGCACCTGCTGGCACACAACAGGAACCAAGCCCTCTCTTGGGGGGTCCCACATCACCTCCCCCTTCTTCGGAGCCTTTCCCAAAATCCCACGCGAGGACCCCAGTATTAGTTGAAAAATCTCAGTCACCTCTTTCTTTTTTAGAGTAGTGGGCGTTTGACAATCCGCCCATTCGGCAGGAAAGGGAGAAGATGATTCCCCAACCGCAACTTGGCGACGCGGAACAGAGCCCGAGCCACCACCCAACACCTTCACCACGTCGGTGGCCTCAACGCCCATCAAAGGCACCATTGCAGAAGGACGCATATCACGCTCCTCTGCCGGTTGACGGTAACCGGCGCGGTGAATTAGGGCACAGGATTCAGACGAAGTTGAAGACATCTTAACAAGACAAATCGAAGAACAAAATACTCACAGGAAAACGTACTCCGATAGCGATCCGCGACAAAGGTACGATGAAATCAGAGATCAAAGAAGCAACAAATTTTCAGAAGTGAAAACAAGCGAAAGATATGCAGAAAATTCCCACCCCAATTTATACAGTGCGTTGTACGCAAAACGAAGAAACATGCCCGTTCCCCATAAAGGCCATCATTACTGCCATAATAGCAGTGGATGTGAAACGCCGCATCATTTCAACAGTCACGGATCCTGCAAAAAGACGCTACGTACACAGACCCTCAAGGGCCTACATTTGGGCTCGTTGGAGGGGGACTCCTGATATCAAGGCCCATTAAAGCCTCAAGGCCCATTAGAAGACCCAAAAACTACATGAACCAAACAAAGGTACACCTCGGCACCACTACGCGCCGACACAATATCAGCATAACATCACGCCGAGGTATAGAATCACAAATTAAATAACCTTCAGCGTTACCCACCGCGCTTATGCCGAGACATCATCCTCAGAACCCATGACAACTCTGACGTTTCTCTCTCCTCTGCCGCATTAAATGCATTACCAACTGGCAGAGATGAATCATTTAATGCTCCGACGGCGGACAAGACCCCCAAGCGGCTGGCCACACGTGTACTTCTTACAGATGGGTCCCACATGTCATCACTTCACACAATCCTATAAATGGCAAGTCTCCAACTGTAGAGGTATGATAATCGTGAGCAAAATTCACCAAGACCACTTTTCCTTAACCACTGACAAGATCGTCGGAGGATTTTCGCCGGAAACACTTCCGGCCGAAGATTTGTTTTGCAGGACCTTTGAAGACTCGATAAGTGGAAGATCATCATTGAAGGACATCACAAGTTTTCAAAATTCGCTTGGTGCCACGGCTTAATTGCATTCCTCAACATTCGCAGCTTAAAAGTGATACATTTAAAACCATAAGTCAAGCAAACTGAATTCCAATTAGTCCGAACAAACTGCCCAAATTGAAGATTATGATTACGAACCAACTAACGGATAAATAATTGTTTAGCGGAGTTACCCGTTCCTCCTCAACTATTCTAGTAGATGAAAGATATAGAAATAATGAGAAAAATAAATCTCGATATATGAACGCAACAATCATCTCATAATACGGGAATCAAATGCCTCCATGATAATAGTCTTGGACTTTTCCTTGAACATACCAAGCTTAAACCCATTTGCCCTAGTTAACAAAGTACTACTAATAATAATAGTAGTAGTAAATAACAATAACAACAATAACAATACTAATAAAAATAATAACAACAACAACAATAATAACAATAACAAGAATAAGAGCAATAACAAAAATAAGAATAACTAGAAGAATAAGAACAATAACAACAAAGTTTCGCTCGGATTCGTTGACTGAGATACTAAAATGAGTCTACTTCTATCTTCTATATCTGGTTCCAATGAAAAATATTTACTCTGTGTTTGGATGGGAAGTAGAATGGTTGATTTGAAGTGTTTTTGATTGACAGATACAAAGTAATGGTTGAGTACAAGGATTGGCAGCCGAGTGATTGGAATCTAGACTAGCTGACCACTCATTAGGGATAGATGCATAATAACGTTCATTGACAATTATCATATCCGCTTCAGATTGTACTCTTAGTTGCTAACTGTTTCATAATTAGGGCAATTCTTACAACCCACTAATTTCCTGAATTTAGCCATGAATGACATATAGTACCAATGATCACCGAATCCAGGCGATATATTGATCTGAATTCGATCGCGATTGATTCTTGTTCATGCGTGAATGATTGCGGTTTTGGTTAGAGGTGCGATTGGTTTGGGTATTGGTGTAGGTTTGATATTGGCAGCGGTTAGGGATATGGGGCTTAGGAGATGTTTCTCAAAACTTCTCAAAAAATCACTTATGTCTTACAAGTGATTTTTTTAAAAAGTAAGTCTGACTTGCTTTTAACTTCTGTCTTATTTTTAACTTTTAAGTTAAAAAAAGTTATCAGAAATACTTCGTTGTCTGAATTACAAGTTAAAATCTCCTTAAAAGATACTTTTAAGTTAAAAATTGAAAAGGAAAAGTTTTGAGAAACACCCCTTAAGATCGATGGTGGTGGTTGTGGGTGATGGGGAAGCGGTGATCATGAACTGAGGCAGGGTTTAGGGTTTTTGCAAGGCATAATTTTTTGTTTGTTCAATGCATCAAAATATAATATAATACATTTGAACTTTTAGTTATCTTTAGTCCTTATTTATTTTTTAGCTACATTTTCCTTATAGGCATCTGTTGGGTCAATTATAATTTTAATTTGTTGCTTGATTATAAATTTTATTTCTTTGTCACACAATTTTTTTTTTAGTGGCCAGCCTATTTTTTCTTCATATATTATTTTTCTACATTGCCAACCTTATAGTAGAAGTTAATGAGGCGTTCACCTAAGACCTCACAAAATTAAAAATCCTAATATTGTTTTTCTATACAAAAGTAATATCATATTTTTTTCATTTTATTGAAAAAATATACACCAAATTGTTAATTAAATAATTAACAAATTATAAATATTATCATTAAATGTTAATTAACTAATTAATTAAGTTTAATTATTATCACTAATTTTTTTTGCTTGTAAAAATGGAGTGTACTTATCTTAATTCTATAATTTTTCTTCATTAATTAATTTTTTATTCACAATTTTGAACCTAAACATGGAAACATTAAATTTGTAATCACATAGTTTTTTTAACATTTTTACTTAGGATCCTAAAATTTGTAAAGACCGGGCTCTGTTTTCTAGGATTCCTAGAGTGACATGATCGGGGTGCTCCCATGACATCAACATGCATGTTCGTGTATGATGCAAATGAAGAGGCGAAGTTAAAAGCTTGAATTTTAGAACATGTGTCCTTGTAGTAGAAGAATTTAGGACATGTGTGATCGGTGCATGTGTTGGAGAGTTGTGTCCATCAAGTAACAACTCTATATAAAGAGTTCACTAATTATGAGTGTAAAGCATCAGCAACCACCATCTTCTATTAGCATTGTTAGGTAATAGAAAGGTATAGTTTTTTATTTTATTTTTTTTATTTATTAAAAGTAAATTAGTTGCGATTTTCTTAATTAAAAATAATCTGTGTTAGCCGTATTTGCGGTGCTTAAATAAAATAGTATACCAACAATCATGTGAATTACTTAATTCTCTTAACATTTTATGAGATGAGATGGTTTTTAATAAAACACGTTAATAATTACTGCAATAAATTATATATATATACATATATATATATACACATACATACATACACACACATTTGTTGCTTCTAAACTTGTTACGACATGTTTTTTTAATTTCTGAATTCACAAAATGTGCACTAGTTAAAGCCCTTGAACTCCAAGGTGGAAGCTAGAACTTTAGTAAATTCAAATTAGCAATTTAGTGCCAAGTTCAACCATCTTGTTGTAATGAATTGTTGTATATACGTAAATACGGTATTTTAATGCCGAATACATTTGTTGCATCTAACTTGGTACTAAGGATGGCAACAGGCCGGATCCGGGCCGGGTCCGGCTTGGACCCGGCCCGGATCCATTTTCATATATTGGACCCGGATCCGACCCGGATCCGGCGGGTCCATAATTTACGGATCCGGGTCCAAAACGGGTCCATGTAATTAACATCAAATTCTTAGTTTCAGCTTCCAACATTTCACCTTATTTTAAATAGTTTACATGCTCATTTAATTATGTTCATGCAATTAGATTTACGTGGATATCAAATAATATTAATTATCCAATATTTTCGAGGTAAATAATAAATAAAAAAATACAATTAATATACGGATCCGGGTCCAGATCCTGGTTTCATTACCCGGACCCGGACCCGGACCCGGATCCGACGGGTCCATAAAATCGAGATCCGGACCCTAAAAAAGGGGTCCGGGATCCGTTGCAATCCCTACTTGGTACTAAACGTGTTTTTTATATCGTGGTATTTTAATACTGAATACATTTTAGATCTTTTTAGTAAATTCAAAAATAATAGTTTCCGTTCAGTGTCAAGTATAAAAATAAAATCGCATAAATTCTATGATCCATTCATTCCATACTTGCTTTTTTCAGAGGACAAATTTTCGCATTTTAATTATGTAAAGTTATTTTAAATGATATGTTGTAAATTCATTTATTACAGAAGCACGTGAATCAGAAGTTGAGAATAAAAATGGACCTAAAAATAGTTTCAAGAGAAATTGTTAAGCCATCATCCTCTTCAACTTCACATAATCACCCAACCATCCACAATCTTTCTTTCTTTGATCAACTCGAACCTCACATGTACGTGCCTTTACTTTTTTTCTACACATGTAAATATGGCGAAACCGAAACCGATCGTATTCATAGATCTTATTTTCTCAAGAGTTCCTTATCTGTTGTCCTTTCCCACTATTACCCTCTAGCTGGAAGGATTAAAGACGATGTCACTGTCGACTGTAATGACAATGGAGCTCTATTTCTCGAAGCACAAACGGAATGCAATTTGCATGAAATTTTGATGAACCCCGATGAAGAAACTCTAAGACTTCTGTGTCCTGATGGCTTATACCATAAAGATTCGTTCCAAGTCGGCCCGGTAGTAATTCAAGTCACTTATTTTAAGTGCGGGGGGATGTCGATTGGGTTATGTCTTTGTCATAAGATGATGGATATGGCAACTATGAGTTCTTTCATTAACGACTGGGCTTCACTTGCTCGAAAATCTGATCACGAAATCATCGATCCAGAGTTCAATATAGGATCCTTGTATCCGCCTCTTGACCTCCCAAACCTGAAACAAATGCATTTAGCTTTTCCGGAAATGAAGGACTTGGTTACAAGGAGGCTAGTTTTTTATGGCTCAAAGATAGCCAAACTCAAAGAAATGGTGGCAAATCAAGTTCCAAACCCTACACGAGCTGAAGTAGTCACTGCATTACTATTTAAATCAGCCATTAATGCAACTGCTATAGCTACTTGCTCTTTGGGCACTTTAAAGACTAGTGTTATGACTCATATTATAAATCTGCGCACTCTCGTTTCTCCTCCATTGTCAAACAGAAATAAAGGGAATATGGTTTTGAATTTTCAAGTATCACCGGCCGAAAACAAAGAGGCGAATTTGGGGCGATTTGTGGAGGAATTTAGGCGATCAAAAACTCAATTTTCCAATGCATGTGCTAATCCAAGCAACATGGAAGAACTATGTCAATGGATGTTGAACGGAATGAAATCGTTGCCTGAATTATCAAATGTTGAACGTGATATATATATTTGTAGCAGCTGGTGTAGGAATTCGTTGTACGAATCAGATTTTGGGTGGGGGAAACCATTATGGATCTCAACAATTGGTTTTAAACTCAAGAACACAATGTGTTGGATAGACACAAGAGAAGGAGATGGAATCGAAGTATTTATCAATTTGGAAGAAAAAGTCATGGCAGCGTTTGAGCAAGATGAACAACTTCTTTCGTTCTGCACCATAAATCCAAGCATCGTGGACTTGCAAACTTGCGTTTAGTCCATTTCAACTTTTCCAGTTTTTGTTGCCAATTGTTTCTTTCAGATGTTGTTGGTTTTCTTTTTGTTGCTATTTCAATGGTCTGTTTCTCTTATTAATGTGTTGTTAACGGTTGTATTTGGCTTCATTTTGTGCACGTATAACTTTTAAGTTTCTCAATTTTGTTTATATCGCAAAATTGAAGGGATTTGTCATCGAAAATCAAGCATAAAGGTGGGAAACCGATTTGGATTTTCTGAAACCCACGATAGGATTTTTTTTCAAGAACGGTTCTTATGATATCAAATCAGTGATATTACGATAAAATTAAAACTGACAAAGATATCTCTTTTGAAATTGATGTAACAAAGCTCGCAGAGAATAAACTTCTACAACGTTACGCGCGAACTCTTATGGAACCCAAGACTGTTGTTAGATGTAGAGGATGAAGAATGGAGCAAAAAGAAACCATATACCTATTCTATTTGTTGTTCACGTTTTTTGCTTCCAATGGAATAGGGTTTTCTGTTCTTTAATTTACTATTTATAGTCTAATTACTTAATTAAAAATAGGCTTAGTTTATTCATGAATGTGGCCCAACCAATTATCAAGTTTAATAATTAAACCCGTTACTCGAATCCCTTAAACTAATTTGATAGTCAATGTTTTATAAATCACAAATCAAATCATAGAAAAATTAAAAAAAAATTACATTTAATCAATTTAATTTCCATACTAAATAAATTCATTAGTTTAGTTGCAATACTATATGATTAAATCATTACCATATTAATTTATTTAATTATCAATTAAATATCAATTTAATTTAAATATAAATTTAATTTAACTTAGTGAATAACATAAAACACATTATGTTATACTATTAATTAAATTAAATATTCGTTATAGTTTTAATTATACAGTTACATTGACATAACACATCAATTCATTCATAATCAATTTCTTCATCCAGCTTTGTAACATTGCATGTACAAAAAATCCCAGTTTAGTAACTTTATTGCACGATTTATTACTGTTGGGTTTATCCTTATATTGGCAATGGACTTAACCCATAGATTGTAAGCATGTCCTAGCTAACTATTATAACTCTCAATTATGACATATTACATCCGTCTTAGAAGACATTGAACCCGATAGTAATCTCACGAATTCCTTTGCCTATTGAATCAATGTAATTAACATAGTCATGGTTTTGTCACCCTCTTTTGCTGTTCAAAATTTTTCTTGATTTAGAATGAAATGAGTCTTTCAAATAAGTTCAAAACTCATTTGGACTAGTTTTAATCCCTTTCATTCATCAAGCGGCCAGTGATTCAGTTCAATTTAACAAATCAAATGGCAATCCTATCATTTTAACATCACTACTGACTTGGTCATTAAATATACCGAGCATAATTATACTTGTAATCCAATATATAAGGACCCGTTAGTAATATGCTACATCATACCCAATTGCATATTAACAATATGTTAAAATCAAGTCTAAGGACTATTGAGATTTACCTAACATCTTTTTTATGACATACAACCATATGACCTTGTTGTGTGGATCGGTTTCGCCTTATATCCTCGACATGTGCCTATGTTCATGAACTACTCCTTAAGTAAGTCAACCAACATACAAGTTTATCGTCTTATTCATTTCCATGATTAAGACATATTTGGAACATTTAAGAATTAGTATCGATGGATAATCTAATCTAATAAATATAGCACAAAATATATAATAGAAAATTTAATGGTCTTAATACATAATGTAACTTTATCTATTACATTTTGATAACACATGTCTACAACTAGCGCATTGATAAACAATTTAATATATGTTTTATCAAAAGGTCAAATACATCAATACCCCTTTCAACTTGGTCAAAATAGTCGGATGTCGCCCTCAACTTCCAAAAGGTCCAGTCACCCCCCTTATGTTGGTAAAAACGAACCAGTTAAGCCCATGATACTGAGTTGACAACTGATGTGGCGTGTGTTGAAATGTCAATCGAGTTTATATAATTTTCAACAAAAAATAGAAAAAAGAAAAAAAGCTTGTTGAAGGGCGGTCATGTGCATGCTTCACCCACCTCACCATCACATCCAATTTCCCAACCGAATCGCCTCCTCCGACCATCAAGGCTCTCACGTTCCTTCACAAATCATTTCTCCCCACCTCTCACCTACTAATTCCAGTTGATTGTGTGCAAAGAATCAGATTGAAGAATTTAAGGAAAAACCTTAACTTCACAGCCTTGCTTTTACCAGCGCCACCACCTCCATTGTTTCACTTTATCTGACCACCATTCTGGTCATTGTCGTTCAGCTCCCCATCTGCCACCTAATTTCTGTCAACAATCAGCACCTCAGATCTTGTCGTGATTTGATCATTAAGTTCAATTTGATCGTTGATTGTAATTTTAATTACACTCTTTGATCTTGTCATGATTTGCAAATGATCCTAAGAAAAAGTTAAATGGATTGTTGATTAGTTACACTTGGAAGGAATACAACAAAATATTTAAAATTATGTAAAATTTTAAAGGTAAAACTCGAACATGATAATGTAGTAAGAAAAATTGAAAATTGGACTTAATTGAAATTATCCAATGGATTTTTTTAAATTTTTTAATAGTATATGTCACATGTCATAACCTTATTCGTTTGACTTTTCAAAAAGTTATTATGTAGTGCGATCGTATAACGCTCTCTGAAGTAAGAGTGGTTTAGTCAGGTTGAGGGGCTTAATTGATTTGTTTTTATCAACATAAGGGGGTAACTAAACCTTTTGAATGTTGAGGGCATTATTCGATTATTGTAGCAAGGTTGGGGGAATTAATGATGTATTTGGTTTTATCAAAACCTACAAAATTATGGGGCAACTAAAAAGTTACCGGTTTCACGATTCAATGCTTGTTTGAACAGGGACATACATAGACATACACTTGTATGCTTCAAAACTTAATACATATGTTCATAATACTTTCATGTAATACAATTAATTAAATTACTTGATTAGACCTATTAATGTATGATTAGAGAAGTGTCAAAGATTCAAAAGTTTGAGGAAAAAAAAAGTTTTGCAGAGAAATAATTATGCCATACTCTTCAACTTCAAATAAAAATCCAACCACCACAATCTTTATTTATTTGATCAAATTGAACTTCACATTGTTGGGGAATAAACGCGGTAATTCCCGTACTACCAGATTTAATGGAATGCGAAAAAATAATAGTGGAAAAATAACACAATATTTGATGATGGAGTTCAGCCAATTTCGCCTACCTCTCCGGAGCTGCTACAGACTTTGATTATGGAGAAAGTTACACGGTGTTTACAAAACTCTCACCTCACACCCAATTATCCCCGAGAATTTTTAGAGAAATTCTCTTAAAGAAAACCCTTAATAGATGTAATCAAAGGCGCAAAAATTACTAGACTTGATTTTTGCTTGACCCGCTTTTGATCTTCCTCTCTACTAATTTTTCTCTAACTCTCCAAATGCTCTCAAGCTCTCAAATTTGTGATGATCATTTACTTTGCAATTTATCCTATTTATAATGAATGTTGAAGCATAGAGACAAAACAACTTTCGGTGATGGCTCCCAAAAAATCAACGTTCGATGGCTTTCGGTTACTTTCGGTGGCTTTCGATGATGGGCCCCGAAAAAAAAACAACTTTCGATGGCTCCACGTGTGACTTTCATAATAGAGCAGTCTTGGTTAGAGAGGAGAAAAACCAACAATACCCCATCTACTACACAATTAAGGTGCTGAAGAACGCCTAGCTAAAGTACCCCAAGATTGAAAAACTTGCCTTGAGCCTGATCTCCGCCTCCATAGGCTCAGACCCTACTTCCAAGCGCACACAGTCACAGTGCAGAGTAGTTTTCCACTCAAGAAAGTGCTGTAAAGACCCGAGATGTCATGATGATTGGCTGAATGGGCAGTAAGGTTAGGGGATTTCAACATCCGCTTCGAAGGAAGAGCCGCCCTAAAAGCCCAAGTCTTAGCCGATTTTATGGTAGAATTTATCGATCTCGAACCAGCATAGGTGGTGAAGGCCAAAACATGGATGGTATATGTTGACAGAGCCTCTTCCAATGATGGAGCTGGAGTC
>CATIWQ010351775.1:0-28740 GCA_949673415.1 Euphorbia schlechtendalii
ATAAATAATTTAAAAACGTCCGAGGAGGATTCCCGTATGAAGATCATCGGATGGTCGAAAATCGTGTGATTCGAGGATAAATTTCCCGAAAAGCCGTCATCATAGAACGCGCGAGCTGGTACAAAATCCCGTGCTCACAGAAGGGTACCCAAACTGTGTTTAAATGGTAGTTAGAAAGGAATGTACTTTCTTTAATTGTGTCTACCCACTATAAAGGCTTCTCCACCTAAGGAAGGAAGGAAAACACTAGTGGAATAATGATCGGAAAGGAATCTTGGGACTAGAGGTAGGCTAGGGGCTAAACCAGGATAAAATTCTCAAGTGTTAATGATCTAACCTTAATCGCTTATCTTTATCACGTTTCTCTCATTCAACATTCTCTCTGTTTACTAATCTCACTTGAAAAACCAATCAGAGCTGATTAAAGTACTCAGCAATGATTGAAGATAATTATGCCAGTGAAGCTGAGCTGTTTATAATTTTTAGACTCATCTCAGCACGCATCTAAAAACTGAACTAGGAAAAGAATTTTTATAAAAACTAAAAAGAACTAAGTAAAGCATTCACCCCCTTTTCTGTTTTGATTAAGTCATTTTAGGACCAACAATTTTTATCTTTAAACTCAATCTCTTTTATTTATTTTATTCCATATCATCATTATGTGAATAAAATACACCTAAAATACTTAGGTAATTCATGTTGCCAATAAGAAATGTTTTTTAATAATTTAACCAACTGAAAAGTACGTAAATCATACGGACCCAAATCTCTAAAAATTTCCGGATGAACTGATCCAGGTGGTGAATTTATTTTTTCAACATAATTCCTTGAAATTTCCTTATCTTGTAAATTACAAATGATTTAATAAATAATATATTATCGAATGAGGGATTTTATGTTGGTTAATCAAGACAATAATTGAACATGCAAACATTGCAAGGCGGATTTTCAAATTTTAAAATTAACCTAGCAACCTTCTGGATCTATCTAGGTAGATCTTTTTACCAAGTATAAAAGCTGATTCTCTAAGGTCTTTCATGGAGAACTTCTTTGACAACCATGATTTAACTATCTAAAGAAAAGGAATATCGTTTCCTATCTGTAACATATCATTAACATATAATACAAGGAAAATGATCACACTCCCACTAGCCTTCTTATATATACAGGGCTCATTAGCGTTTGATACAAATCCAATTTCTTGGATTGTCTTGTCAAACCTAATATTCCAACTCATTGATGCTTGCTTAAGTCCATAAATGGACTTCTATATCTTGCATACCTTTGACCCATCCTTAGATGTAAAACCTTCGGGTTGTGCCATATACAGATCCCTATCTTGATTCCCATTAAGGAATGCTGTTTTCACATCCATCTGCAAAATCTCATAATCATAATAAGCGGCGATGGTAAGGAGTATCCTGATAGACTTCAGCATGGCCACTAGTAAATAGGTTTCATCATAATCAATGCCTTCTTTTTTACTGTACCCTTTTGCAACCAACCTTGCTTTATAGGTAACTATGTTCCCTTCCATGTCAATTTTCTACTTGAAAACCCACTAGCATTCTATGGGCCTAATCCCACTTGAAGCATTAATCAAGCTCTAGACTTTATTTTCGTACATGGAGTCCATCTCTATTTTTCGGATGGCTGTAATCTATTTGTCGAATTATGAGCCTTCTATTACCACCTTGTAAGTCATGGGCTCATCATCTTCTATAAGGAAGAGATGTTTATCATCAGCGATGAAAAACTTGTATCACTCAAGATCTATTGGAGCCTGGCTTGACATACACAATTTCGGTATTATAGTAGGCTATTCCTAGCTTACACTATCTTGTGTAATAGGTGTAGGCATAATCAGTTGATTGTCTATTTGATCTTCTTGAGTGCCTAACTCAAGATTGCTCCCAGCTTTCGCAAGTATATGCTCCTTCCAGAGGAATTGAGCATTTGTAGAAACAAGGATTTTTTGTTCCTTGGGATCAAAGAAGGTATACCCTATAGTCTCCTTAGGGTAACCTACAAACAGACACCTACATCCCCAAACTCTCAAGTGAGAAAGAGCGGGTTTCTTACCATACCATAATTCATATGGAGTTTAATCAACTGATTCAAAGGGCACAATATTTAGAATATAAACAACTCTCTTAAGTGCATAACCCCAAAAGGATTTGCTAAGTTCTACTTGGCTCATCATGGACTAAATCATATGGAGTAGGGTTTGATTTCTCCTTTCTGACACTCCATTGTGTTGGGGTGTATAAGGAGTTGTCCACTGGGATACCATCATCCCTTAGATAATCGTGAAACTCTTGGCTTAAGTATTCACCACCTTTATTAGATCAAAGGGTCTTGATACTTTTCCCAAGTTGTTTTTCTACTTCGGTTTTGAACTCTTTAAATTTCTCAAAACTCTCAAACTTGTGCCTCATAAGGTATAAATAACCATATCGTGAGTAATCATCGATAAAGGTTATGAAGTAGAAGAAACCATCATGTGCCTTAACACTTATTGGACCACATACATCGTAATGTATTATTTCCAAAGTACTAGTGACATGCTGACCCTTTCCTTTGAAAGGTTTCTTAGTCTTCTTCCCCTTTAAACAAGGTTCGCATGCACCATAGGATTCCCATACCATTAGGCCAAAGTCTCCACATTTGTGTAACTTAATTAAGCGAGTCTCATTTATATGGCCTAAATGATAGTGCCATAAGTATGAGGATTTCCCATTATCTAATCTCAATTTCTTAATAATGTTCAATTTTAGTATCTAGAATATAAATGTCATCAACAGATATTCCACAAGAATAAAGAACATTATCACGTTGAATTTGATAATTATTATTAGAAAATAAAATTTCAAATCCCTCTGTTGCTAAATGCGCAACAGAAATAATATTCTTAATGATAATAGGAATATAATAACATTTTTTCAAAACTAAAACTAGGCCACTAGGTAAACGAAGGTTATATGTCCCTACAGCTATTGTAGTAACCCGTGCTCCAAATCTAACTCTTAGGTCCATTTCCCTCTTTGCAAGCCTCCTACTGTTCCTCAATCCCTGCATAGAAGTACAAATATGAGTACCATAACCAGTATCTAATACCCAAGTAGACTAATAGAGAATTGTAGATAAACTCTCTATCATGAGCATACCTAAAGTAGATGCCTCACTTTGTTTCTTCTTCACTTGTTCAGAAATCTGAACCTTGCAATCCTTCTTCCAGTGGTTGGTATTGCCACATCGAAAGTAGACATTTTTAGTTCCTTTCTTACTTTTCTTCTTCTTACTAATTTTCTTCTTGGTACTTAGACCCTTTCCAAAATAGGACCGACCCTTGGAAGGTTTGGTTTCTTAACCAAAAGTAAAGCCTTTGGATCCTTTTGAATCTTAGGCTCTACAGTTTTCAACATGTTGACCAACTTGGGCAGTGTGGCGTTGATCTTCTTCATATAATAATTAGTCACAAATTATGAATAAATATCAGTTAATGAGGCAAGAATCCGATTAACACATAATTCACGATCCATAACAAAACCTAGTCGAGTCAACATCTCTATATAACCTAATAGTTTAAGAGCATGTTGTCATGCTGAAGTTCCAGCCTGTATCTTTGTTCTAAATAAGAGTTTTGAGGTATCAAATCTCTCGAACCTAGCCTGCTCTGAAAAGAGCTCATGAACATGGAGAATCATGGTATCAAGGTTCATACTCTCATATTGTTTCTAAAGCTCAAAATTCATGATTTCCAGCATTATACATGTCATTGTTTCACAATCTTTTATATGCTTTTCCCATGTCTCATGTTCATTGGAATTAGTTTCAGCATCAAGCTCATCAGGGAGGGGCTCATCTAGAACATAAGCTATCCTTTTGTATGTGATGACTATCCTCACTACCCTAAACTAATCAGTAAAGTTTTAACCATATAATTTGTTTTCAAGAATTGAGTGAAGGTTTATGTTTAGATTCATTGTTCAACCTAGATATCAGATAGAATTTGTTTAGACATTAGTATATGTACATGCATTTAATATAAGGTCTTTAATTAAATACATAATTCCTACTATTTTCTCGACATTCAAATAGCCCCTTCTATTTAAATTCGAGAAATTTGATCGAACCAATTTTCCTTAATAGGTAACATCCATAGCCACTCATCATGACTCCCACTATAGCAGGTTAATCCATAACAAGATAACCATGGTTAGAACCTGTCCATTTGCATCTCATGTAGTTGCTAATCCATTTGTTTCTCTTTCTCGAAACGTGTATACCCAATTGTACAACTCCTCAAATGTGTTTCCAATCTGGCATTAGCTCTAATAATATGGACAACTAACCCATTTTGGTTAAGGCATTATTACCATCTAGTTTCATGACCAAACACATGTTGAGGGAAGGTGCTTACATCCGTTAATAAGGTTCGTATCACGACTTATGATAGGAAGATTATATACCACCTTAAAATTGTTGTGGGGGTTTTATTGATGCCACTAGTCTCACACTAGTCTAGGTCTTATACAATGGACATGATTATGAAAATAATAATTCAGGGCTATTTGGAATTATTAACTCTAAGAGAACATGCCCAGGACTGGTATATCATAATCATTCCATTATGCCAAGACTCCACATAGCATGCAAAACAATCAAGGTCTATGTTTAAGTCATTGCACATATGTTTATAAGTTTTAATTTAACAACTTAAACCACGTTTGTAAAATCATATGCGAAATCGAATTCCCATACTAGAAATTGACTAAGTTATAAAAGTCCCTTGGGTACTTTTGAATCTAATATCGATGGAGATTTCCAACTAAAAAGAAGCCCC
Source organism: Euphorbia schlechtendalii (assembly GCA_949673415.1). NCBI lineage: Eukaryota > Viridiplantae > Streptophyta > Magnoliopsida > Malpighiales > Euphorbiaceae > Euphorbia > Euphorbia schlechtendalii. The sequence goes on from CATIWQ010351775.1 coordinate 4,847, forward strand.
TCTTAAAGTGAATGAGAAGCCAAGTCCAATACTTGCCAAAATAACCATGGGCACTTCGATTTATTGTACCACGGACAACTATGATTTAAAGATTTTGTTGTTTAATTGAGTGAAGTACAGGACGACCCTCAATCAAAGCATTTACACGTGTGGTAAAACATTGCTAATTTATATGATAATCACCTAGACTAAGTTTGAGCAAAACCTTAATCTAATCATCACATCATTTTCTATAACAGGAATTGACACCTAAGTCATGCATAGCATACTTAAATCAATTCATAGAAAATATCATTATAACATATTATAATCAATCATGCATTGCATAAGGCAAACTCTGATACCACTGCTGGTTAATCAAGATAATTTTTTAACATGCAAACATTGCAAGGAGGAATTTCAAAACTTAAAATTAATCTAAGGATCTCCTAAGCATGCCATTATTGATATAATCTAAGTTAAAAGGTTCCATGGTTGCTTATAGGATTATAAAACTTATAAAAGAAACCTAGCATCTAAGTTTAGAACATTACCAGTTGATGCGTGCTTCTCTTTCTTTTGGATGCGGTGTTCCCTTAGAGCAATTCCACAGAAATTCGTTAGCATGAGCCTCCAAACTAGGATAGCCTCTATGATTGATCCACACGGATCTTCACCGACCAAAACCTCGCTAAGGTAGAACTTGTTAGTAGACAGCAGCTGCTAGACTACAGGAAGACTAACTCGAAAAAAAACTAAGAATGCTCACTTGAATTAGAAAGAGCCCTCAAAGGAATTCTTCAGTGTTTGGAGAAATTCGTGAAGGATCTCGCACAACGAACGAAGAAAGAGATGTTGAACTTAGAGAGAAAAGCTGAGCTGAAGTATGGAATAAAGAGGAGCTGGAGGCCTATATATAGGGAAAAAGGGGGAGTGTTTGACTCCCCCTCAAACACAAAGTGGGATGGGAATATCCCATCCAACTTAGTAGGTTAGCCACGCCGATCACTTTGACTCGTGTGCTAACCCGTGGATTCTATCATAAGGTAAGCCCAAGCGGGCTTGCCTTGTACTACAAGCATGGCTTGCGGGCTTGCTACTAGCCCATGCTTGCGGGGTTGTCTGTGCACCGTGCTAGCGGGCTTGCGCAACAAGCCCGCGTAAAGGCTGCTAGAGCGCGTGGGCTTGCCCTGCATGCTAGCGGCCCGCGAGCTTTTCAGGTCGCGGGGCAGCTACGCAAACCCCATTCTGAACATCCCGTGTTCGTTTAGGGCCCACTTGCAATGGGAAAATTCCCTTGCTCCTCTCCTTGCTATTTTTCCCTATTTTCTCTTTATTCCCCTTAATTATTAATTTGGTCCAACCAAATAATAAATCTTCTAATGATTTCGACAACCAGATATTCTCGGCATAGACGTAATCTATAGGTTCTTTACTTAGTCCATTAAAGATCGAAAGTGTGTGACCTCATAGGATCCCAAAGTATTGAGTCACTAGAGACTAACCTAAAATCGGCTTCCTATCCGGGAGCCTTTAAGCTCAGTGTTCCAGAACGATATGGAACTTGATAGCTCTAGAAGATCAAATGGGCTTTCTACCAGAGGCGTACGATCCCTTGATACTTGGAACGTCATGTGCTTGTGACTTGATCCAGTTCTGCAGTAGTAACCAATACAATACACTCCTTCCATCAAGTTAAGTACCATCCAGTTTATTGAGCTCGGATTAAGTGTCAGCTCATGTAATAACCGTAGCTATCGTAGAATTAGACTTGTTCAAGATTATGTATCAAGATTAACTAGAAACCTGTTCTATCAATCTTATACTTTGATTAGAGGTTTATGAGTGTGTCACTTCACCAAGGGGCCCTAAGGTACAACTCCCACTATATCACTATATCAGGAGCAATGGATCCCATCTTGAATACTCGACTTACCAACATGTGATCATCACTATACCTATAATCACCTGTGTCTTCTTAATCGCCAGGGTATGAATCAGTATGATCCAAAGTATAGCAACTCCTACACAAGATAATCAGTATCTCAGGTCTAAGGATACTTGTAGTGCTATTGCAATAAGGCATGACACCAACACATGGATATAGTTATTTCCGAGTGTCTATCTTATAGTTGTCTCCAATGTATTACCCGAATACATTCATGTGTTAATTCAATGTACCACCTTCAGCTCATGAGATCGGCTGCTTGGATCTAATCCAAGGAGTAAGCCTACACATGCTAGTCTGTTCGTTCCATTGATGTCCAGTCTCAATGAAACTATGACTAAGGATATTTAGACTATTCTAGCAACATGAATGTGCAGTTCTCACACCACATAGCTCCCACTATGTCCTTGCATTTTTAAGCTATGAAGTAGTCACAAACTTTATCTCATCAATACGCATATACACATATAATACTATACATATATGATACCAACGAGATACATAAATAAATTAAAAGCTCTGATAAGCAACAAAGATGCCTTAATTATTATTAATAATAATCCGAAATTGTTTGTACATTATAGCTAATAAAGATATATCATCCTAATTGCCTTTAGGGTATACATCATATCTAAAATTTTATGTATCATCATGTGATGTTTTGCAATAATTTGGGATCTTCAACCCATGTCTAGTTTGGCTAAGGATTGGACTTTGATAACAATCTGCTTCAGGGACACCTCCCCTACCTGGGATGATTCATCAATGAATGGGCTCAGAATATTTGCTAGAATGTTATATTTTGATCCATTTTTCCAAATCCAATTAAGCTCTTGTACTTTCTTCAAGTGACGGCATCTCAAACTTATAATCCCGACCCACCAAAAAGTAGCTTCTCGTGAGTTCACTAAACACGCTCATGCGGCCTACCTTCTCCCATTACCTCGCCTTCTCACAAAGATGTTAAGACCCAATTCTAGTATTTTCACATAGACTAAGATAGTTTGTCGTTATGGTTAAGAAAGAACAGCCGCCCTCATTCCATACGGTTACAATTGATTCCCTGAAATTTCACTATACATTCTTGGATTCTCTTTCTACAAATTATATTCCAAAATTCATTTTTATGTTCAATATCATTGTGCAAAAGTCGTAAAACTTGATTACTATCTAATATAAAGTGATAAAGTCACTAAATTATTGACATGAAATTTGGTTTTACAAATCTTGGACCACAAAAGGGGAATTTCACATATCTTCATTTCGATATTCTTTACAACGTTTCCCATTCATTTTCTAGACACGCGATAATATTTTTAGTTTTTTATTATTTATTTCACTTTCTCACTCCTATTAATTTACTTTCTCTCACCTAAAAATTGTCATGTGTCAGAAAATGAATGGATGACATCATTAGAGACATCGAATCTGGAACATGTGATTTTTTTCTAAGATACCATCTGTTTTTATTTTCATTTTCGGTGAATTTTTTTTTTTCAACTTATATACATCATTGTCTTAAAAATTCCTATCTAGACATTACTTTATAGCCTTCCTAGATATTTTTCACCTAGGCTGTATCAAATTATAGACTAATTTATAACCGCCTAATCGGTGCCTAGGCACCATCTAGTCAAATTTCTCCGCATATACACATTTTTTCAAGATAATACCGATAAAGATTAAATGCTTTTGAAAACATTTGTATAATGAAATATTTTTTATCACACAACAATCTAATGTTTTATATCTTTTTTTTTATTTCAAATGCCTATTGTTATTTAATATATATATATATATATATATATATATATATATATATATATATATATATATATATATATATAATTCAAGATATTTTAGAAAACAAAGAAATTAAAATCCACGTAAGTCCTGGTGATTCCAGCCGTCTAAGAAGCGATAGCACTTTTAAACATTGATATCTATAAAAAAAATGATTAATAATTATTGACCAAGTTTTTGTATACTTGCATTAAGCGAAGCAAAGAAAAGTCTAAAATGTAGGAAAATGGACTTTTAATTAAAATTACGTATCTTCGTTGGATTAATCCTTCGTGATTCTTCATTTCAACTCTTCTATTCTCTCTCTCAATTACCAACCAACAATTCAATTGTCAAAGCCACCACCGTGTCTTCCTCTCCAACCATCGCTACTGCTGACTTCGCCCGATCTCTAGTGGATCTTCGCTGCCGTAACTCAACGTTTTTGTTCCGTGATTCGCATCGTTTCCTGTTAGTCTATTTTCAGTTCCCCCAATTTATTTGTTTCCAGCTGCCTGCGTAGTATCTTTTTCTGTTTGCTTCATAAAAAATTACGGCGAATTTATGGTATATAGTTCAGGGGAACAGCCTAAATGAGCGAGATGGAGAATTATTTTAGTCGACTTCTCCATTGTATTATTTATTAGTTTCTTGTTGCTTTCTTGCTTTCGGCTCTGTTTTTATAGCTCAATTAAGCTTAGCTCCTCGGAATTAATGGAGGATCCTAATTCTGTGTTAATGACTCAATTGTTTGACTTAGTCAAGGAGTTTTCTGCCTTGCCTGAATGTAGAAATGTATGCAAGAAAATCCGTGCCAATTTAATACGCAGAATCAAGCTCTTAAGCCCTTTGTTTGAGGAGTTGAAAGATAGCGATCAGCAATTTCCTGAAGAAGGAATCAGAGGCTTTGAGAAGCTGAAAATTGCTTTGGATTTTGCTTTGCAGCTTCTCAAATCATCCAATGAAGGAAGCAAGCTGTACCAGGTTCTATTTCTTATTCCGATTGTTTGGCTTCTGTAGAAGTGAAGTAGAATTCAAATGTGTTTGTTTTTCCTATTGTTGCTTATATATTTGTTGTTTGGTTAACGAGCAAATGAAAAAGAAAGGTTTGGGAAGGGTTTATATGTTGTATACTTGTATTCTCACATTACATGAACTATTAATATTATAATGAATAAATGGTTCCAATGTCTCAGGCCTTGCAAATGGACAAGATTACTCCTAAGTTTTTCCTGGTTACTGAAAAAATTGAAGCAGCATTGAGTGAGATACCTTATGAAAAACTTGATTTATCGGAGGAAGTTCGCGAACAGGTACCCAATTTGATTAATTTGTGACTGTTAAGCAATAGGGGAATTCTATTTATGATGAGTTGTTTGCAGAATCAATGGTTGGATTAATAGTGGATTTGTAACCTTACTGTGTTATTCAGATTGTGCTTGTGCATGCTCAACTGAGAAGGGCTAAAGAAAGACCAGATTCCCCTGATGCACAACTAGACCTTGATTTAGACATTGTACAAAAAGAAAAAGATCCTGATCTTTCTGTACTGAGAAGACTTTCTGAAAAGCTGGAACTTAGAACTATCAATGACCTAAAGAAAGAGTCTTTGGCTTTCCATGAGTTGGTTATCTTGAATGAGGGTGATCCTGGAGACCAGTTTGAGAAAATGTCTTCCCTCCTTAAGAAGTTGAAAGATTATGTTGAAATGGAAAACCCTCAAGACTATAATTCTGATCTTGAGAAAGGTTTCATTAGGCACAGATCCCCTGTTATCCCTGATGATTTTCGGTGCCCTATTTCTCTTGAACTGATGAAAGATCCTGTGATTGTCTCTACCGGACAGGTATAACTGATACTTGCATCTATATTCAATAGGCCTAATACATCATTAGCCCCCTGAAGTTGGCCCAAAAAGTCAACCGCTCCCCTCAACTTGCAAAAAAGCACCAATTTGCCCCCTTGACGCCACGTGTATGCTTTTGGTTGGTTTGTCATATTTCTCTCTCTACCAGAAGTTGACATGTGGCATAACCGGTGCATTTTGTAAAGTTAAAGGAGGCAAACTGATGTGCTTTTGTAAGTTGAGGGGGGCATTTGGCATTTTGCATTTTGGGCCTAGTTGAGGGGGCTATCTATGTATAGGGCCTATTAAATACTTCATATGTGATCTTTTATATTGGGCACTTGAATGCTGGTCATTGTTGTTGGATATTCATTATCGCATCATATGGTTATATTTTGCAGACTTATGAAAGATCATGCATCCAAAAATGGCTAGATGCAGGGCATAAAACTTGTCCTAAAACGCAACAAACACTGTTGCATACCGCCCTAACACCAAACTATGTCTTAAAGAGTTTGATTGCTCTGTGGTGTGACAGCAATGGGGTTGAGCTGCCTAGACAGCAAGGGGCTTGCAGAAACAAAAGGCATGGAAACAGTGTCTCAGATTGCGATCGAACGGCTATCGTTTCTCTGCTGGAAAAACTGGCAAACGGGAATCGAGATCAACAAAGAGCGGCTGCTGGTGAGCTTCGTCTCCTTGCAAAGAGAAACGCTGACAATAGAGTATGCATCGCTGAAGCGGGAGCGATTCCACTTCTAGTAGAGCTTTTATCATCCATCGACCCTCGAACCCAAGAACATGCTGTAACAGCACTTCTAAACCTTTCTATAAACGACATCAACAAAGGAGCCATAGTTAACGCTGGAGCAATCCCCGACATTGTCGATGTCTTAAAAAACGGCAGCATGGAGGCGAGAGAAAATGCAGCAGCAACCCTTTTCAGTCTATCGGTGATGGACGAGAACAAAGTCGCAATCGGGGCTGCTGGGGCAATCCCAGCTCTAATAGATTTGCTCCGCGAGGGCACTCCAAGAGGGAAAAAAGATGCAGCCACTGCAATTTTTAACCTCTCAATTTATCAGGGGAACAAGGCAAGAGCAGTAAGGGCTGGCATTGTTCCGCCTCTTATAGAGTTGCTTAAAGATGCTGGAGGGGGCATGGTAGATGAAGCGTTGGCAATACTTGCGATACTAGTGAGCCATCAAGAAGGGAAGCAAGCAATTGGTCAGGCCGATCCAATTCCTGTACTAATAGAGATGATAAGAACTGGTTCTCCACGAAATCGAGAGAATTCCGCAGCTGTTCTTTGGTTGCTATGCACTAGCGATTCGCAGCAGTTGAAGCTGGCTAAGGAGTGTGGAGCCGATGAAGCGCTAAAGGAATTGTCGGAAAATGGCACTGATAGGGCCAAAAGAAAAGCTGGGAGTTTGCTGGAGCTTATTCAACGTGTTGATGTAGTTGTTAATCAAAGCTTGCTCTGAACTCTGCACCTGAAAACTTTTCTCCATTTCCGGAGTTGGATTAGTGGTTAATTTGGGTGGTCCAGAGAGGACTTTTTCGGCTTGACACGTAGGTACATTTCAGAAGTTCCAACAATACGTAGACGAATAAGATGGGTGTTGTCATGTCATTGCAGGCTGGTTTATGACATCAACTGTATGGTCATGTATATTATTTTATTGAGTTGGGACAATGTTTGCTTTTAGTGAAATGATGTAAAATATTTGTTCAATAAATTAATTGTGTAAGCAGTACCTTGCATTGAACTCTTCTTATTATTTGCTTCTAGTTGACAATTTTGTGGTACTAAAGGCTTTTGAATCATAGGTCAAAAGATATATAACTGAAATGTGTAGCTTTTAAATTGCTTTTCAACAAAGATATTATATTGGGTAATACTTTTTTTTTTTTGTCATTTTGTAAAATGGGGATCAAAGTTTAGAAAGAAACTAGCATGTTAATCATAATGCATGTACCAATTTGTTCTCTTGATATTATGTGAGTTTTTTGTGGAGAAAAAAATTTGGAAATGATATCTTTGAAAAGTTAATTAATCAAATAAGTGCATTTTAATCAAGTTAAAAAAATGAAGTATCTAAAACTTTTGAAAGTGTAGGGTAACATCGTATTAATCTTGATAAGTTTTAGAATTAATCAATATATTAATCCTAAGATAAATGATGATGCAACAGAGAGTATATCTTCAAAATTTAATTTTTTTACTTTCACAACTAGTAATCCGACCAGTTGGCCGAATAATTCGGATTCTGGTCATTATGTAGCCCAGTTAAGGGGGGGACGACCTTCCCAACCCAGCTTACCCCATTTAAAATCTCAAGATTCGAATTATGATTGATGTTTAACGAGTTGAGTTCATCATCATATTAACATATAAATATACAGTCTTAATACTTCATTTTCTTCCTCAATTTCCTTCGTTTCCATTTTTTCTATAATTTCCTATTCTTGGTGGTCCATTATAAACAAGTGTAATAAAAAAAAACCCAATCAGATTGATTCATATATGTTAGGAAAATAAAATTTGTAAGTTTTAAGGCTCTTCAAGTTGTCACGAAACCTATTGCACCATGAGCTTTTGAAGTGATCCCGTAACTACCTCAACTTTCAAAAAGTGCACCACTTTGCTCCCAGAAAGTCAATGTCAACTTCTGGTTGGTTTGACTTTTCAAAGATGTCATTTTTTTCATATTTTTTCTCTCCAATTAAAAGCTAACACGCGGCATTCAAGGAGTAAAGTTGTGCACTTTTTGAAAGTTAAGATAGCTGCAGGATCATTTTGAAAGTTCATTGGGGGCATCAAGTTTTTTGGGACAACTTAAGACACCTCTGGATACATTCAACCTATTTTTAATAATGGATAAAAGGTACAATGCATCTTCACTTCCATCATTTGTCTCATTTTATTTATTGCCTCTTGAACTTTGAAAAGGGTAACATAATTCATTCAACTTAGCGAAATTGCATCAGTTTACCTCTCGAATGCCACGTGTCAGCTTCTATTGAAAATAGAAAAATCAGGATTATGACATTGTGAGCATGGTCCGCCTGGTCCAATGATGATTAAAAGCCTATACAAAAGGATGTCCAAATACCCAAAATGTTTTGAATGTTTCCTCTAGTAAAAAACCTTTCAACAATCCCCAAATATGCCCCAAAAGAAGCCCTTAAATGAATAATAAATTTCCTTAGTTCTGCCTTGAATAAAAGTTATTAATCGCTTGTTATCTGCGTCTTTATTCATTTTGCCTAGTCAGATTCAACAACGATCCCTAGAGATCTAACCATCGGATCATCGTAAATTTTTTCTAGAAGGTTCCTAACATCCAGATCTTTGTTTACCACTAGGTTTAACATTAGTCGATCGACTGGTCTCAAAAGTAGTCGATCGACTGGTCCCAACAATAACCAATCGACTAGTCTTAACATTATCGACTAGTCTTTACCAAAAGTAGTCTAGAAGCTTCAAACCGCCATAACATCACTCGACTGACTCCTTATGAGTCGATCGAATACTTTTCCAAAAATATCAATCGATCGACTGGTACACATGTCATCACTAAAAAAACCCTAGACTTACCCTACAACATCAATTGATCGACTGGTCTCTAAATCCTATCAATAGCGGATGAATTCATTGTTTCAAAACAAAAAATAATCTCATTTCATATTCTTTTTCAAAAGTTTCGAAAGTCCCTTTTTATTATGTGCAAATCCCTGTTCAAATCCCTTTCAAATTACTTAAAACCCCTTTCCGAACCCTTAGCTATACCTTGCATAGTTTTCACCACTTGACCCATATTAGCCTACATTATAGTCAAACCTTAATCAAATATTATTAATCCCGAAGCCCTATAGTTAGGGGTGTTCAAAAATCAAATCGAATCGAAATAACAGACCGAACCGATGTAATTCCATTTTTCTGTTCGGTTATTCGGTCTAAATGGTTTGGTGTCGGTTATTGATTTTATAGATTTTTTGTGATTTTGGTCGGTTCGGTTTTTGTTAATAATAAACCGATATAACCGAACTAACCGACTAATGAAAATATTTATGAAAAACTAATTTTTTTTATAAATTATAATATCATTGTTTTACCTAACAGTTAAACAATATATAATACCAATAAAATCTACACCGAAGCTACCTCGATCTCCACGCCATTTGCAACACCAATACTAAATATTATGTAAGGGCATTTAGCATATTGATTGTGCCAAAAACTTTGTTTCTCATTTAGTTGAAATTTATTTATTAATAATGGATGTTAGTTTGTTTTATTATAATTTTACAAGTCCAGTACTTACTAACAAGTTGGAAAAATCTTAATTTTATTTCAATATATAAATTTTTTTTAAAAAATAGAGTAAATTAATGTGCATAACAAAAGATTATAGTAAGAATTAGTAAAGATAAATAATAGGAAAAATAAACAAAACAAAAACGAAATAACCGAACCGACCAACCGAACATAATACATCAGTTCGGTTCGGTTCGGTTGCTTTTTTACTTCGTTCTGTTTCGATTTGTATTTTTTTTAAATATTCGATTGTCGGTTTATTTGTTTTGGTTCGGTTATTCAACAGAACCAACCGATGAACACCCCTACCTATATTCATAGTGCTGATGGGGTTTCCCTGATGTCCCATCAATTCCGAAGCTCTATAGTCATAGTGCTTTCAAGGTTTTGCCCAAGCCTTTTCAATTCAGAGGCACTATAGTCATAGTGTTGTCGAGGTTCCACAGAAGTCTCATCAATTTCGATTCCCTATAGTCCTAGTGTTGCTGAGGTTCCGCTGAAGTCTTATTAATTCTGAAGCCCTATAATCATAATGTTATCGAGGTTCCGCTGAAGTCTTACCATTTCCAAAGTCCTATAGTCATAGTGTTTTCGAGGTTCTACCGAAATCTTATTAATTTTGAAGCCCTATAGTCATAGTGCTGCCAAGGTTCTTCCCAAATACCAATTCAAATATTTCAATTCTAGCATGTACCGGTCTTTAAGACACTTTGAAAGGTAATTGAAGGTAATTGGAATCCATTCCCACTTTTCTTCATTTATACTATTCACTTTTTGTTTACTTTTTTAATATTTGTTCAAATTAATTACTTTCCAAAATGAAGTTCGTGATTTATTTTAAAATGTAATTTCCTTGATATAATAAATTAATAAGTATTTCGTTCGAACTCAGAATCTCTGCATTAAAAGTACAAGAATCCTACTCGGATAAGCTATACCACAATTTCTCACTTGAGCTGATCCATGTGACCACTATTGTTCTTTTAAAACATAGCTTTTGACTCTATAATAAATTTTTATAAATAGAACTATTTTAAGAAAAATGTATCCCTATGGATCCCACAGATCCTGTTGCCTCGGAAATGACACTACAGAAAATGCCAAGCATGAAAAATATAAAACAAGCACCCCAATGGGAAATTATAAAGGTGGCTCCCCATATAAAAACCCAGGATCCCACTCCGCACCATCGCACCGCCTGCCGAAAACATCATCCGCTTACAGTGACGATTCCACTAGGGATAGAATATTTTCAAAATGAACATTTTGAATTTAATTATTTTTTAGACGAAATATTGAAAATTATTTATATCAAGGAAATCACGTATGTAAAGTATTTCACTCAAAAATATTTTCTTCAAAAAGAAACTTTTTTTGCATAGCATCTGCATAACCCACTCGATACACCTTGGTGTTCTCGACGATAAGCTACTTGAACTTGATTAAAGTTTGCGAAGGATGTGAAATTGGGATCACCACCCGCGTAACTACAATATAGCTAGATTGGATTGATTTATGTTTGTAAGTTTGAGCATATTTCAATGAAAAAATGGATTACTTGAATTCCATTAGAATTCTTGTGCCCAAATTACTTAGAGGTGCGGTTTTCAGCCTTAACCCCTATTTGGTCCTAAACCCACATATAGAAAAGTTATAGCAATTGTCCTTTAGGTTTACCTTAATTTTTTGTGAAACACATGAGTAGACTTTGCTAATCCCCTCCTCACAAAAATTGAAGTAACCTAGTGGCAAATAAGGGAGGCATGCATGCTCAAATCGTTTGTTCATTATGCAGTTTATATTTGAAATTATAAATGTCATAATTATCATTTGTGTGAAAGCTAACCACATTTCTATTGCTGGTTAATCAAGATAGTAATTGAACATGCAAAGGTTGCAAGATGGAATTTCAAAACTTAAAATTAACGTAAGGATCTCCTAAGCATACCATGATTGATATAACCTAAGTTAAAAATTTTTATAGATGCTTTTAGGTTTATAAAACATATAAAAGAAATCTAGCATCTAAAGGTTAAAGCATTACCAGTTGATGCGTGCTTGATCTCTATTTTGGTAGCGGCATTCCCTTTGAGCAATTTCGATTCCACAAGCTTGCAAACTAGGAGAGCCTCTATGACTTGATCCACACGGATCTTCACCGACCAAAACCTTGATGAGGTAGAACCCATCGATTGACAGCAGCTGCTAGACTACTCGTAAATCAACCTGAAAACCAAACTCGAAAGCTCACTTAAACTTAGAGCCTTTTAAAAGAACTCTTTAATTTATTCGGAGAAACTCCTAGAGGATCTAGCACAATAAAAGAATAGGAGAGTAGAAATCAAAGAGAAAATAAGCTCAAAACTTTTTGGTGTGTATGAATAATGAGAGGCATGACTACCTATTTATAGGGAAAAATGTGGGAGTGTTAGACTTCCCCTCTAACTTTGCATGGGATAGGATAAATCCTATCTCATGCAAGTGGGTCAACCGTGCGGGTAGGGCAACCTGCGGGTTGACCTGCAAGTTTCATGAGGGAAGCCCTAGCATGGGCTTGCTTTTGCGACCAGTGCACTTTGGGGCACGCGCTAGCAGCCCAAGAGCTGGCAGCCCCGTGGGCTCCACCTAGAACAACCCGTGTTCTTTTCGGGGCCCACTTGCAATGGGAAAATTCCCTTTCTTGCTTTGACTATTTTTCCCTATCTTTTCATTATTCCTTTTAATTATTAATTCGGTTAAACCAAATAATAATTCTTCTCATTGATTTCACAACTTGTATTTTTAGTACAGACCTAGTCTATAGGTTCTTTACATAGTCCAATAAAGACCCAAAGTGTGTGACCTCATAGGATCCAAAAGTATAAAGCTGCTAGAGGTTAACCTAAACTTAGCTTCCCTTTCGGGAACCTTTAGGCTCAGTGTTCCAGACTGATATGGAACCCTATAGCTCTATACTATCAAATGAACTTTATAGAAAAGGCGTATGATCCCCCGATACTTGGAACGTCACTTGCTTGTGAATTGATATGATTTTACAGTAGTAACTAATACAATACAATCCTTCCATCAGGTTAAGTACCATCCTATTTATAGAGCTCGGATTAAGTGTTAGTTCATGTAATAGCCGTAGCTATCCTAGAATTAAACTTGTTCACAAAGAACACCACTCACCATTTTGTGTCTTGATCAATTAGAAACCTGTTCCATCAATCGTATACGCTGATCAGAGGTTTATGAGTGTGTCACTTCAACAAGGGGCCCTTAGGTAAATCTCCATTATATTACTATATTAGGAGCGATCGATCCCATCTTGACTACATAGCTTACCAACATGTGATCATCGCTATACCCGTAATGACTCGTATCATCCTGATTGCTAGGGTATGAGTAAGTATGACCCAAAGTATAGCAACTCCTACATAAGGTAATCGTTATATCAGGTCTGAGGATACTTGTACTGCTACTACAATAGACATGACACCAACACATGAATATAGTTATTTCTGAGAGACTATCTTATAGTGGTCTCCAATATATTACCCGAATACATACATGTGTTAACTCAAGGTACCACCTTCAGCTCATGAGATCAGCTGCTTGGATTGAATCTAAGGAGTAAGCCTACACATGCTAGTCTATCCACTCCATTGATGTCCAGTCTCAATGAAACTACGACTAGGGATATTTTGACTATTCATAGTAACAAGTATGTGCAGTCCTCACTTCACATAGCTCCCACTATGTCCTTGCACTTTTACGCTATGAATTAGTTATAGACTTTTTTTCATCAATGTGCATATACATATTAAAACATATATGATTCTAGCGAGTTACAATAAATAGAATGGACTAATAAGTAACAAAGATGCCTTGGATTATTATTAATAATAATTCAAAACTGTTTGTACATTATAGCTAATCAAGATATATTGCCCTAACTACCTCTAGGGCATACATCATGTCTAACAATCTCCCACTTGCACTAGAGCCAATTGGCCATGTGCTTCATACCATAATCGTTAACATGCTGGTCATGCTTAACTTGAGTTAATGGTTTGGCTAGCCCATCCGCTAGATTCTGATCCGTTAGGATGTATTCTAAACTTATATCCTTTATGGCTACTATCTCCTGAATGAGATGGTATTTACTAAGTACATGTCCATTTTTCTAGCGAGACTGTGGTTCCTTTGCCTGAGCAATAGCCCCATTGTTATCGCAATAGACTGTAATTGGATTTACAATGTTGGACACCACATCGAGATCACCAATAAATCCCTTAAGCCAGAAAGCTTCATTGGTTGCTTATGAAGCAACCGTGTACTCAGATTTTATGGTTGAATCAGCAGTCATATCTTGTTTGAAACTCTTCCAAACAACTGCCCCTCCATTAAACATAAACACATAACCTGAGTGGGACTTATAATCATCCTTGTCAAACTAAAAACTCACATCGGTGAATCCCTTTAAAGTGAGATCACCTTCTCCATACACTAAAAACATATCCTTAACCCTGCATAAGTACCTAAGGATAGTTTTAACGGCCATCCAGTGCTTCTCACCTGGGTCAGATTGAAATCTGCTTGTGACGCTCAAAGCAAGTGAGATGTCAGGCTAAGTGCATACCATAGCATACATGATGGACCCTACAACTGAGGCATAGGGTATTCCATTCATGCGTAGTCTCTCTTCTTGTGTTCTCGGACACTTAGATTTAGAAAGTTTACCCGTGAGACATTGGAAGATAACCCTTTCTTGACTCCTCAAGGTTAAATCCAGCCAAAACCTTATCTATGTATGTACTTTGTGAAAGACCTAGTAGCCTTTTGGATCTATCTCGGTAAATTTTTATACCAAGTATAAAAGCTGCTTCTCTAAGGTCTTTCATGGAGAACTTCTTTGACAACAATGTCTTAACAGTTTGAAGAAAAGGAATATTGTTTGTAATTAATAATATATCATCGACATATAATACAAGGAAAACGATCGCACTCTCACTAGCCTTCTTATATACATAGAGCTCATTAGCATTCGATACAAAATTGATTTCTTTGATTATCTCATCGAACCTAATATTCCAACTCCTTGATGTTTGCTTAAGTCCATAAATGGACTTTTGCAACTTTCATACCTTAGAGCCATCCTTGGATGCAAAACCCTCGGGTTGTGTCATAAACACATCCCTGTCCAGATTCCGGTTAAAGAATGTTGTCTTCACATCCATCTGCCAAATCTCATAATCATAATGTGCGGCGACAGCAAGGAGTATCCTGATAGACTTCAACATGGCCATCGGTGAAAAAGTTTCATTATAGTCAATGCCTTCTTTTTTACTGTACCCTTTTGGAACCAGCCTTACTTTATAGGTAACTATGTTACTGTCTATGTCGATTTTCCTCTTGAAAACTCACTTGCATCCTCTGGGCTCACTACACCATAGATGGCTTGAGGCAACAAGCGTAAAGAGTTGTTTGATGTGCATAAACTGTTACATCAGAGGTTTACGCTACGCTTTTGTGAAAAAAAAATATTGGGTTTTTACCGTAGCCTTAGGTACTTGTTGCAACACCTTTTTAACTTGTAGCTACTAAAAATAAAATTGTTGCCTAAAGCACCTCCTAAATGGTTTTTCAGGAATTAGCTATGCAAATATGGGCACTGCGATAACCCTTCATTGTCACTTATAACGACCGTTTAATTCGAATAGGTAACACATTTTTGTGTAAATGCAACACATTTTTAAAGACACTTTAGTTTATAATGGAAAGGGTTTGTTAATGCTTTCGCAACAATATTAATTTGAATTTATTCTTCCCATTCTTTATATAATGAAAATTTCTATTTAATTCATATAAATATAAATTTTAATATTTCATCTGTGTTAAATTCTTCATACTTAACATAAAGTTGTTCTTAAGTCATAACACATAAGTCACAAAACATAAGTTCTCAAAACTTATGCTCACAAAACTTAAGTTCACTCAACACACCAGTTCACAAATTCATAAGTACACAAAAAAACTAAGAAACCCAATCTATTATGTCCCTATGAACATTCATCATCTTCATTCCCCATCATCTTTATTCTCAATCTCACAATCATGCAGATTAATGTTAAGAGTAGGATTGTCCTTAACCAATATTTCGCCAACAAAGAAAACTTTTCATTCACCTTTTGGTTGATAGTCTCCTCGAATTTAAATTGTAGTTGGTTTTCAATACTTGATTTCAATTTACCAACATCAATGGACTATGAAGTGTTTGTAGTTGCCACTTTCTTCATTTTTTGGGCAATGAACACCAGCCAACAAGCTAAGCTGTCCCATATGTTTTATCCCCAGGAACGAGTTACTCAACACTTTCACTATTGGGATTGGATGAGCACAAGCCTTGGATAGTTGACTGTAAAAAATGCAAATGAAGCATATATTATACATTTGTAACTTGCATAAGCTTTCCAATAGTGAAAATTTATAATTCATTACTAAAGAATTTAAGGCTTGTAAATACTGACAAGTTTAAAGTTCATCACTTCATTTTGTGACTTGTATTCCTGACTGTCTTTTCATTTGCGTGTTTGAAAAAACACATCAGCTTTTGAGCTGCGTACAATATATAATGAAAAAAATATATCAGTTAAAATTAAGTGTTAAAAACTTGTGCTTTGGCGGGAGTTTCATGGATACTATAATAGGAATAGGAACAAAATAATAACAAACAAACCAACTTCAATTTATTATATGCACAAACCAATTTCATCTATTGTGTAATAACATATATAACAAGAAGCATATTAAAAATCACTGCAAAATGTGTAGGCCTATAGGGAGTCAATAGATCAATTTCAAGTTATAATGTGAATCTAATTTGTAAGCAGATTTGAAAAATATAAATAAATACTCTTTGGATGACTACACAATACAATAAACAGGTAAAAATAAATTAGCGTACATTTACTTGACCTAGAAAACAGCAAATATTTAACAAATTATGTCTGTTCAATTTGAAAGAATATCTCAAACATGAATCAGAATTTAACAAGAACGAAATAATCACAACTGAACAGGGTAAGGTTTTGGTGTTGGGTAACTAACCAGTCAAACAAATAGGAAGATTCTCTTTTGCGTTTGAACAAAATATTTCTAGAGACTTTGACTTTGTTCTGAAGTGGAATGATCCAAGGCTTTGTTGCTCGAATCTCCTTCTAGTTAGGGCCATAACCAAGTCAAGTTCAATTCAGTAAAATTATTAGCTCTCTCGGTTATAAGGAGTGCCTTAATCTAAAAAAATTTTGAGCATAGGAGAAAATTTATAAAAATTATATCTAGCCTATTACAAAACATTACAAGCAGGTAAGAGCCAAAGCATGCATCATTCACTTATCCCTAAAAGGGGGTAATTTTAGTGAATTATATTATATTCTAAAGCAACACTTTTAAGCATGAAATACATTTCATATAAATGGACAGTTCATAAAATGTGTATAATAGGTCTGAAAACAATAGAAGGTATAAGGAAATGAAGAAAAACAATGCTCCAAAAGCTTATTTTAATAGACAATTGGAAAACCAAGCATCTAAGATAGTAATCAAAGTATAAAACTTGAGTCATGGCTAAAGCAAATTCAGAATCATTCCAATAAAGTCAACCTTAATTGGAAAAAAACAATACTTCAGTACATAAAAAGTAGTAATATAACTTGAGTCCTAGCTATACCAAATTCAAATCCTTTCCACTAAAGTCAACCATAATTGGAAAAACTAACTAGTACTTAAATTTCATCAAATACAATAGATCACAATCTATAACAAAATACTTCCATACTTTGTATGAAATAAGAAAATATATCCACTAAATTAAAAAATTGATTATGCATGATGAGTATCTTTATTTCAATTAGGCCAAACAGTGCATAAGTCACTTAGTTTGTTAAAAGCTACAAAAGAAAAATCTCAACACATTCAAATAAGAACAGAAGAAAATAATATAAGCGACTCACCAATTAAATCTTAACAACACAAGTATATTCTAACACCAACAACTTATTGTTTATTGGAGTTATTTATTTGCATTCATTACTATAATATCTTAGTGAAAGGATGTAATACATTATTTATGCCTAATATATCCTAAAGTTAGATTATCATGATTTACTCTCATACTTGTAATAACTATTACTTTCTAATTTTAACTTTATAAATTTTTTTCCTTTTGTTTAAAATTTAGACTCAATGAAGAATCTGTACTACTAAAATATCGAAGGAAAATCTAGTCATTCGTGTTAATTACAAATAAAAATTAAGTTGTAAAGTGCAAAAGAAACTGAAATGTACCTTAATTTATTATCAAACACTTAAGTTCTTGATGAATAAGAGACTTAAAACTAAAATCAAGAGCTAAGAAATGTTTTATATATTCTCAAGATAAAATCATAAAGTGAATGAGAGGATTACCAAAACTTGTACTAACTAACAAATGCCCTATTAAGTTATTACAACAACCCAAATTTGCGCCAATTAAAACATGACTAAGTGATAATGAAGAGCCAAACTAAAAATTAAGAACACTAGAAAATATCACCAATACGTAGCTAAGACAAAACCCATAAACAATTTGCAAAAGCAAAAAACTCTAATGAAAATTAGATAATTTACCATATTGAGTATCATAAAACATATCAAACCTTTCTCTATTATCATTTTCCACCAACATATGAAACCCTAATTTTATTTAACGATATCCAAATGATCAAATATATATAATTAAATAGCACATCTAGTAACATAAATTGAAAATTTAACAAGATAACTAAGAAAAATTTGCACAAACCTTAGATCCTTTAAACCCGAGCAGAGCATGAAACAAGAATTGAGAAGAATCAATCTTCACCAGTGATAGCGCAAAAGATCTTTGGCTATAGAGAAGTTTGATATTCAATTAAGAGTGTAAATTTCATACAGAAGAGAAAAGGGTTTGTGAATTTTACGAGAAAACAAAGGTAGAGAGGAAAATACTAAGGTGGAAGAAGAAAGGAGAAAGTGAAGTGGAGAGGGATGAAATTCTTTTTATACGACATTTTTTAGATTAACATTTTTTTTACATTTTTTTATTTTTTTCCAGCAATTATTTGGGTGGGAGTAATCCCTCTAATATTTTATACTATTCACTACTCTCGCGCGCTGTCAAATATTTTATGTTTTAGGTAACGATTTATAGATAGTGTTGGAGAAGCTTGTGAATTTTACGGTTTGATATATCTAGCGCAACCTATTTGGGATACTTTTATAATTTTGTAGTCATAGATCAATTTTTTTCATTAAAATTGTTACACATTGAGGGTAACCGTTTGATTTTTGGTTACTGAAGGCCATCTATGGTGTAGTGGCTTAATCTCACTTGGAGCATGAATCAATTTTTAAACTTGATTTTCGTACATGGAGTCCATCTCCTATCTCATGGTTGAAAGCCATTTATCAGATTCTGAGCCTTCCATTACTTCCATGTAAGTCTTGGGCTCATCATCTTCCAAAAGGAAGAGATGTTTATCATCAATGATGAAAAAACCGTATTGCTCCGGAGCGATTGGAGCCCAACCTGACCTATGCAATGTCGGTGTTATAATAGGTTATTCCATGCTTACACTATCTTGTGTAATAGGTGTAGGTATAATTAGTTGACAATCTGTTTGATCTATTTAAGTGCCTAACTCAAGAATGCTCCCACTAGCTTTCACAAGTATATGCTCCTTCTAGAGGAATTAAGCATTTCTGGAAACAAGAACTTTCTGTTCCTTGGGATCATAAAAGGTATACCCTATAGCCTCCTTAGGGTAACCTACAAATAGACATCTATCAGACTTAGCACCCAGCTTATCTAAACTTGTCCTTTTAATATATGCAAGACATCCCTAAGCTCTCAGGTGAGAAAGAACGAGTTTCTTACCATACCATATCTCGTATGGAGTTTGATCAACTGATTTAGAGGGCACTCTATTTAGAATATAAACTACACTCTCAAGTGCATAACCCCAAAAGGATTTACTAAGTTCTGATTGGCTCATCATGGACCGAACCATATCGAGTAGGGTTCGATTCCTCCTTTCTGACACTCCATTGTGTTGGGGTGTATAAGGAGGTGTCCACTGGGATAAAATTCCATTATCCCTTAGATAATCTTGAAAATCCTAGCTTAAGTATTCACCGCCTTGATTAGATTGAAGGGTCTTGATACTTTTCCAAGCCGTTTCTCTACTTCAATTTTGAATTTTTAAAAAGCATCAAAACTTTCAAACTTGTGCCTCATAAAGTACAAATAACCATATTGCTAGTAATCATCAATAAAGGGTATGAAGTAGATGAAACCCTCATGTGTCTTAACACTCATTGGACCAGATACATCAAAATGTATTTTTCCAAATTACTAGTGGTATGTTGACCCTTTCCTTTGAAAGATTTCTTAGTCATCTTCCCTGTTAAACAAGTTTGCACGCACCATAGAAAACCAATTCCATTGGGCCCAAGTCTCCATATTTGTGTAACTTAGTTGAGTGAGTCTCATTTATGTGGTTTAGACAACAATTCCATAAGTATGAAGATTTCTCATTATCTAATTTTGATTTCTTAATAATGTTCATATTTAGAATTTCAGTTTTAGTATCTAGAACATACATGCCATCCAAAGATATTCCACAAGCATAAAGAATATTGTTACATTGAATTTGACATTTATTATGAGAAAGTAAAAATTCAAATCATTTCGTTGCTAGATGTGTAACAGAAATAATATTCTTAGTGATAGCAGGAATATAATAGCAATTGTTCAAAACTAAAACTAGGCCACTAAGCAAATGAAGGCTATATGTCCATACAGTTGTTGCAGCAACCCGTTCTCCATTTCCCTCTTTGCAAGCCTCCTACTATTCCGCAATCCCTACATAGAAGTATAGATATGAGTACCACAACCAGTATCTAATACCCAAGTAGACTTATAGGGAACTGTAAAGAAACTCTCTAGTATGAACATACCTCTTGATGTTAGAGCCACAGCTATCATCATCTGTTGAGCTTGTTTCATGAGAAACATTTTCTTTTTTCAATTCTAACTTCCTCATGAGATTTCTCTTGGCTTTTAAACCTTTCAGTTTCTTCAACTTAAGGTCCTTAGCATTGGCTTGCTCTTTGAGTTTGTTTCTAAACTCAATTTCATAAATCTTGAGCAAATCCATGAGTTGGGTCAAGGTACAGTTGGGAGAACTATTCTTGAGCGTCCTTTTGAAAGAGTAATATTTATTGGGTAATAACCTCAATACCATCTCTTTCAAAGAATGCTCACTATACTCAACTCCTAATTCTTTCAGTTTCTCGGAGTTATCATAAATATTTATAATAACTTTACTGTTGATGTTTCTCCTCGCAATTTGATGTGGAATAGTTCATTCTCTAAACTTTCCACTGACTTGAGATGATGAATCATAGTTGCGAGATCGAACGCTTTGTACACTTCTGCGTACCTTGGGAGCTTATGGTCTAACATGAGTTTTGCCACAAACTCACAGTTTTCCTTGTGCTCCTCGTAATCATACATCTCACTTGCAAAAGCATTCTTACCGGGGTGTTTGGGACTAGGATCAGTTAGAACATAATCCAGGTAGTAGTTCTGAAGAACTCCTCTAACAGTCTCAAACCACTCATTGAAGTTATAAACATCACATTTTATTTCATTAAGAGGGTCAATGTCAATGCGAGTATGTTCGTTAGTGATCATATTCAACCTAGATATAAGATAGAATTTGTTTAGACATTAGTATATGTACATGCATTTAATATAAGGTCTTTAATTAAACATAAAATTCCTACTATTTTCTTGACATTTAAATAGCCCCTTCTATTCAATTCAGGAAATTTGGTTGAACCAATTTTCCTTAGTAGGTATCATCCATAGCCACTCATCATGAACCCCACTATTGCAGGTCAAGTCATAACAATATAACCATGGCTGGAACCCGTCCATTTGCATCTCTTGCAATTGCTAATCCATTCAAGTTCTCTTTCTCGAGACGTGCGTGCCCAATTGTACTACTCCTCAAATGTGTCTCCAATTTGGCAATAGCTCCAATAATATGGATAACTAACCCTCTTTGGTTAAGGCATTAACCCCATCTAGTTTCATGACCAAACATATGTTAAAGGAAAGCATATTGTACATGTTCTTACATCAGTTAATGGGGCTCGTATCATGACTTATGATAGGAAGACATTTTAACACAATAATATTGTTGTAGGGATTTCATTGGTGCCACTGGTCTAGCCCTAGTCTAGGTCTTATATGATGGATATGATTATGAAATAATTATTCCGGGCTATTAGGAATTATTAACTCTATGGGAACATGCTCTAACTGGTACATCATAATCATTCCATTATGCAAAGACTCCACATAGCATGCAAAAGGTCCAGGTTTAAGTTCTTGCACCTATGTCTACATGTTTTAATTTAACAACTTAAACCACATTTGTAAAACCATATGTAGAATAAATTCCCATACTAGAAATTGACTAAGTCATAAAAATCCCTTGGGTATACTTGAATCTAATATTTATGGTGACTTCCATGTAGGAGAGGCCCCCTTAAAGTGAATGAGTAGCCTTGTCCATTCCTTGCCAAAATTACCATCGGTACTTTTATTCATTATGCCACGGATAATAATGATTTAACGATTTTGTTCTTTAATCAAGTAAAGTATGGGATGGCCATTCATTAAAGCATTTACCCGTGTGGTAAAACATTGCTAATTTTATATGATAATCTCCTGGACTAAGTTTGAGCAAAACCTTAATCTAGTTATTATATCATTTTCTATAATAGGAATTGAAACCTAAGTCATGCATAGCATACTTTAATCAATTCATAAAAAATCATATTTTAAAATATTATAATCAATCATGGATAGCATAAGGTAGGCTCTGATACCACTGCTGGTTAATCAAGACAGTAATTGAACATGGAAAGGTTGCAAGGTGGAATTTCAAAACTTAAAATTAACCTAAGGATCTCCTAAGCATGCCATGATTGATATACCCTAAGTTAAATGTTCCATAGATGCTTTTAGTTTTATAAAACATATAAATGAAACCTAGCATCTAAAGATTAACGCATTACCAGTTGATGTGTGCTTGATCTCTCTTTTGGTAGCAGCATTCCTTTTGAGCAATTTCGATAGCACAAGCTTCTAAACTAGGAGAGCCTCTATGACTTGATCCACACAAATCTTCACCGACCAAAACCTTGATGAGGTAGAAACCGTCGATTGACAGCAGCTGGTAGACTACTCGTAAATCAACCCGAAAACCATACTTGAAAGCTCACTTAAACTTAGAAGCCTTCTAAAAGAACTCTTCAATTTGTTTGGAGAAACTCAGGGAGGATCTCTGATAAGTGTATAATTACACTTATTATCATATTAATTTTACACACTAAATGTTGTAGTTTAAGTCATTTTTATACTTCATATAAAAGATTTCACGTGGTATGCAGTTATTTTTTATGCAAATGCAGAAACTAGGTAAATCTTGGGAGTAAAATGATCTAAAGTAGAATTCTATGAAAAAAGAGTGAAAAGGGTGCAAAAAGATGCATGGAACTCAAAGATTTGGCTTAGGATTGAAGCTGTCAAAGATTGGTGAAGTTGTAAGGAGAATTCTTAAGAAAATGCATTTCTCGGTCACGACAATCATTCGTGGTCGCGACTTGTTCTTCTTCAAAACAGAAGTTTGCCAATCAAAGATTCACAATCGTGACATGTATATCACAGTCGCAACTTGGATGATTTTCTGGTTTTATCTTCTTAACTACCAACCGCTACATAAGCATGATTAACCGCCATCAACCGCCATCAACTACCAATGAAAAGACACTTATCAGAAGTCAACCAATCATGAAAAGGTGCCTATCCATTGTGGATTAAATCAAAGCTTCTCAACCAATCACAATGAAGAGATGCAATCTTTCACCAATGGACACAA
>CATIWQ010351795.1:0-24495 GCA_949673415.1 Euphorbia schlechtendalii
CTATTTGAAGGGTATTAGATTTGTAAATAGTAATGATCAGTTTGAAAAAAAGTTATTTTCATGACATATTTTCATAATTTCCTTACAATCAGAATTACTTACTTTCATGTAGATATTGTGATAATGTCCTAATTGAATTGCTGAGTAGGTAAGAACACACACGCAAATTGAGTGTACGTTAGACATTAACAAAACCAAATCGCCAGTATTTATAACGTACAAGTAATCGCCATATATATAGCACAGTTGGATTAGTTTCTTTTTTTTTTATTACTGAAAAATCATTTTCAACTATAAACCAAAATCATAACCTCGTTATTCGTATATCTTCGCACTTAACTTATAAAAAAACCTACCAGCCATAATTGATCAACAATCAACGACTTGGCTATTACAGTGTAAGTTTTTTTTTTAAAAAAAAATTAGTTGGTAATTTGTATAATCTAGTTTCATAATTTAAAAAACGTAATTTATTTTATGTTGGCATGATAAACCTTAGAAAACAAAAAAGAAGAGGAAAAAATTTTAAAAAAAATGGCGAAAATTTTCAAAATCATTTGCTATATATATTCTTAAATATTACTCCCTCCATTTTTAAATAATTGTCACTTTAAGGTTATTTCCCAATACCAATGTAACATTAATTAAGATAATAAAAATACCTATTTACCGCTATGACTTTTGTAAATTTGAAAGTTGATTGGATACTTTATTCTTTTTATCATTTTCAATGTGCATTACATAAGGGTAAAATGGATAAAATGTGCATTGAAAATCTAAAACGACACTTATTTAAAAAAATTTCAAAGACTCTGAAAAACAATTATTAAGAAATGGAGGTAGTAATCTACAAGCTATTTAGGTAATAAAAAATAAACAAATTAAGCCTTTCATAGTAACCGGGTTAATTAAATTACAAAATCATATAGGTTTTGGATTTGTCAAATCTATTTTCAGTTATAAGTATATTGATCAATTCAAAAGGACGCAAAAAGCTTTAAATACTTTGAGAGTATCATTGTTAGTTACATGATTTCTGAATATGTGATTTTACTTGAATTTAATAATACATGGGCTTTTGTGGGATTGACATCAACCACTAAGAATTGATAAAATAATAAAAAAAATAGAAATTGTCCCTCTTGAAAACGAAGAAAATATTTAGACAGCGCAACAATTAATGATTTCTTGATATTATCTCTTGAAATTCACTATTTATATACCCCTTCTTCCTTTATATTAATCACACCAACACAAACCGCCTCTTCCTCTTCTAAATTGATTTCTGTTTGTAAATTAAGCTTCTTCAAATACATGATCAATGGCCTGATTAGTGATAATCATCTTTTAATCACGCTAATGCAGGTAATTAAGGGTATAATTAGAGGAAGATAGATGGAGATGTTGGAATGGCTCAATCAAATCAAATTTCCCAAATCAAATTCTTGGGTTCTTTAATCTGATTGAGCCGTGCCAATATCTATCTCACTTCTTATTTTTTATTCTTTTCTTTAATATATTTATTTCTATTAGGCTACAATTAACTACTCCTATTTTGTTTTTTCACTTATATTTTAGTTATCACTGAGTTGAGGAACTTAATTAATCATATATCTTTATTCTGCCATGCATAAGGTTGCATCTACGGTTGATTATATTAATTTGTAAGAATACAATTGAAAATCATTGTAAAAGTTGGTGGATTTTCACACAATAACAGTAATTGTAATCTAATTCTAATTATAATTGTTAATATACAAGCATTAGATCTTAAAGTTCAAAAGTTACTTATAATTATTGGATAATGACAAGATGCATACTCAATTCACTTTTTATGATAATATTTGAATAAGAAAAATATCAAGTCAAAATTAAGATATTCTGTATTACGAACAATTGATCAGTGGCATTGGAAAATATAGGGTAGGATCATTTTTATAAGATTAGTTTTGGATTTGTGTCGTACAACAATAGTTTTCAAAATACCTAATATAATGTGAGCATTTGAAATGGTAAAATATTGAACTCGGTAATTCTCACCCTCACCTTCACCTTCACCTTCAAATGGAAGTGTACCACCTGAACTACCATCAAATGGTTTTCTAAATTATATTTACATACAACTTACCGAATATTTTTTTATAAATGACAACTATCTTCATTAAAATAATCTTCTTTGAAACTTGGTCAAATTTATTGATAAATAATAAATGAAATGATATTATTGCAGAAACCTTATACAGAAAGAACTGAATGCATTTATCATTCTTTGATTCAGATTATTTTTAGGCCTAATACATCAAGACCCCTTGAAGTTATAAAACCCGATGCCACCCTCAACTTTCAAAAGGACCAGTTACCCCCCTCAACTTGATAAAAAAGACCATTTACCCCCTTAACTTGGCAAAAATGCACCAGTTAGCCCCTCGATGCCCCATGTCAAAATCTGGTGATTTGACTTTTCAAAGACGTCATTTTTCTGATTTTTCTCTCTTTAACTAGAAGTTGACACGTGACATTGAAGGGTCAAACTGGTGCATCTTTGCCAAGTTAAGGGGGTAACTGATCCTTTTTGCCAAGTTAAGGGGGTAACTGGTCCTTTTAAAAGTTGACGGTGATATCGGGTTTTATAAACCAACTTCAGGGGGGTCTTGATGCATTTGATCTTATTTTTATTATTAATTTCCACTACTTTTATCTATCAACCATTATTTTCTATTTGTTCCACAATAGAAAGGAAAGAAGCACTAGTACTTAGACCTTGTTTGGATGAAAATTCTCCGTGGTTCATTATAATACGGTACGGTATGGTATAATACTGTATGGTTCTTTTAAAATTTCGTGTTACGATGGATAGTATGGTATGTTATGATTTTTTTAAAATTTAATTTAATTTAAAAGACAACCATGAAGAACCACCAAATCCGTGATTCTATTTTCATGGTTTTTGGAACCATGAAAAAACAATGAGAGAACCATACCATCAAAATAACCATACAACCAAACAAATG
The DNA here is from genome assembly GCA_949673415.1 of Euphorbia schlechtendalii. NCBI lineage: Eukaryota > Viridiplantae > Streptophyta > Magnoliopsida > Malpighiales > Euphorbiaceae > Euphorbia > Euphorbia schlechtendalii. The sequence continues at coordinate 3,012 of CATIWQ010351795.1, forward strand.
AATTTAAGTTAGAATCATATCATACCATGAACCAAGCAACGCCTTCGTTGCAATTCAGTTAAAATACACAAAAATCCAGTTCTAAAAACCAGGACATTTACTATCCATCCATATTATATTCAAACTTCCGCAATCCAAATTCAAACCCTAAAACGAAAAGAAATGCACCGGTAAAACCACCATAAGATCCATTCCAAATCCAGTATTTCTGCTACAACATACAACCCATAACCAACATACAAAGGAAACTACACGTCATCTCTAATGCTGAGCTGGCACCTCGGTATATGTCAGCATCACATACACACTGCTAACCACATGGAGACAGCAATCCGAATAGCTCACTTCTTCCTCTTCTTCCCCGTTCAACGTCATGAATCCCCGGCCGATTTCGCCGCCGCAGAACATCCCGGCGATCGGGACCCCGGGAAAGTTCTGCAAGAAAGGTGAGCTGTCGACGTTTGGGATTTCGAACAAGGGCTCGCCGCGGCTACAGCACGAGAAGATTAAACCCCCGATGCATTCCTTCTTATGCTCGGTGGCGGTGGCAGTTTGATCTGACGGTTGGTGGTTTTTATCGGAGCACCATTCTTGCTTCAGGTTTCGGAGCTTCTTGGAGATATTTCTGCTGGAAGATAACGCGGCAGCGGTGTCTGAATAGTAGAATCGGAAATGATCAGCAGTTCGGATTCCTGTTCCGTACACGAATAGATACTCTTCATCTGCCCTGTTGAAAAGCAAAAACTACAGAGGCTATTTATTACGATCGAACAACAGCTACTTAGCTGTTGTTTTTGGTAAGAAAGAAGAAATCTATCCTGTAGTATTCATATTACACTGCATAAAGTGCACAATGTATCAATATAAAGGAAATTTATCTAGAACAACGATAGGTGCGGTTGAAACAAGCATTTCAGCTACACTTTAGCATTAATTGTATAAGGCAAATGTTTCAATTAATAAGTATTTCAAATTTCCATAAATTTAAGTACTGATCCATACATAGTGCAGAGAGAGCTTTATAAGATCTATAAAGATGAAAAAATAGTAATAATTCTCACCCCATGATGCCATGGAAAGCAAATGATTTCATCAGCCTTGATTTCTCAGTCCCAATAGAGACTTTTCTTTGTTTTGTGACCCCAATGTATAAATCAGTACCTCCAATTTGATTGTTCAACTGCCAAACAATTTATTTCAGTAAAAAAAATTTGCAGCACAGCAATACATTAAAACATCTCTATTCGCGTCCAAAATGAAGAAACTCAAATAGTTAGTAAAAAGAAAGAAATTTAATTTAAAAAGAGAGTAAACTTTCACCAGCTGAATTTTTGAGTTGTACTCATCTTAACTGAGCAAGAGATAACTTTTCCAACACAAAAGAATGCATATTAATATTCTAGCTTTTCGTTGACTATAGCTTTAGAGACGATGATTTATACAAAGATAGAAGCATATATACCAAGTCATTGATGTGGCTAAGAATCCTTTCACCATCAAGATTCTCTGTTTCTCCATCTCGTCTGGCAGTAAGCCAAGTACCGCAACCGCTGCTGTTTGTTCTGACAGAAATGGCCTTATAGGTGGGGCCTACTGAACAAACTCCCCTTGATAACATTGCATGGAATTGAATTTCTCCAACTCCTGCAAACCAAGTTAGCTTATATGCCTGTAACTAAATCATTTCACTGAAAAAAGTAATCAACAGATCAAATTCCATATGAATATAATAAGATTAACAGTTACCATCAGGTTTATGTGTATCCCGTGCAAACACGAGAGTGATAGCATCAGCAATATAATTTGTGCTTCGACAGAAATTTCTTGACTCTATCCCACTTCTGTACAAAAATTCAGCATTCCAGTCACCGGCGATAACAGTTTCCTCTGAAATGGCATAATCTGAAACACAGAACTATAATTATGAATACTTGCTGAGATGAAATCATATAATGCACCTTGTCGAGTCACTTAACCACACACACGAGTTCAGAGTACCACTTCATGAAACAAACAATGCAATATCAATTTTAGTATGATATCCCATTAAGAATTCAGTTGTAGCACCATATAACTCCCCGATAGCAGTGAAGATGAATGCAGCATACAAAAAGCAAGAGCAAAAGTGGTCATCCTTTGTCCACTCTATTAGAAGTATAGTTGTCGAATCGAGATTTGGATCAATAATCAGAATCCGAATTTCATGAATCATAAGATTCGATTCAAATTCATTAAATAAATAAAAACAAAACAACTCAAAATGTTCAACTTAAATATATAACTAAGTTTTAGTCTAGATATGCAATTTTAATATTAAAAAATCATGAGACCGAATAATTACTAAAATCTCAAACCTAATGCATATATGATCCTAATAAAAGTTTTAATCAATGCATCGATGGTAACGTATTTTTAGTTTACTTTCGTTTTTATATATAGGAACTAACATTAATAATGATCTAGACTTTTAAAAGTTTATGCTTAACAAGAATAACCATTAAAGGTAAGTTTTTGTAAAAAGAATTCAAAGTGACTTAATTTTCCACTTTTCCTATAGTAGAGTTTAGTTCTAACGCAAAAAAGAAATGTGATTCACTTCAGTCCACAACTGCTCCACCACCTACTCGCCGGCATCAATGCGACGTTGCCCAGAATACATTGTTGGTGTTAGGTTCCAACTTGCTACAATTAATTGGTGAGGCAATCGGCTTTGACTACCTTGAGTCAAATATTTAAATCCATCATCTTCAAAAGAGAATGTTTCTATCAAGCTACAGTTTTTAATGGTTCATGAATCAACCAAATCTTAAGATTCGGCCAATTTGCCAAGGAATCAGTCACGAATCCAAAGATTTATAGTAAATTTAGATTCACTCCATATATTTGAACCAGTTTTGGGGTGAAAAATCAAACCTAATCTCAAGATTCGTAATGCGAAATATAAGATTCAGATAACTATTTAAAGGTACAGAAGCCAAAGCTTTATATACAGGCTAGGTAGCACGGAAACACGCACCGGAAAATGCTGTTAGGAAACAGCGGGAAAAGGCGTAAATATTGACAAATAGAAGGGTACATTTATTAAACATAAAAATTATAAATATGTATTTATATGATTTTAGATTTTTAGAAAACAGAAGAATAAAACAACAATTAAAAGAAAACACTACTGCATTTACAAGAAAGCATAAAAAGTTGAAAATTATTGATTGTGGGTATTAGTTGAAAAAGAATTTTTAGTTATAAGATTGTCAGTAAAAGAATTTGAGGATAATTTGCCGAAAAACGGTTTCCCAAATCTTTAGGAAATGAGTTTCCAAGTTTTTATATTTACGGATACTGCCCGGAAACATTTCTTACCGGTTTCCAAAACGGAAGCAAGTTTCTATGCTACTTAGTATACAAGTTATGTAAGCCGTGATTTCAAAATATAAATAAATATGAGAGGAAGAACTTACTAGCACTATAGTTAGTTATGAAAGGTTAAGAAGAACATAATACACCAGATTGCACCACATGTATTCAATTTTATGATACAAACAACTCTTTTACTAGGGACGCCCTTCTCTACAGTAATTTTTCTAAATCACCTTGGTATGAAAGCACCATTTAAAACTAAACTGAAAAAAGGGGCACTCTTCATGAGAAGTTAAGAACTCACCAAGTTTTTCCATGGCTGGCTTCGGGTCAAAACCTTGTCTCTGAATCAACAAAAGACTCCAGTTTAGCAAATACTAGAACGGAAAGAATAAGAAGATGCACTAGTAAGTGGAAAAAATCACTTACCCCAAACATTAAAATTCCAACTGGTGAAGTGTAAGCTGAATCTGAAGCAGAAGCTGTGTAAACCCTAATATCTGTCACGAGAGTTTCAATCATTGAGGCTTCAAGTGGTTTCTGTCAGTGAAAAATATGACGATCAGTTGTATATAATAAAAAGATTCCACTAAAAGAATATAAATGTCTAATGCTATTTTCAAGATGTTAAGGGAACTAAGAATGTCCATGCTAACTTTCTTAATTTGCCACATTATCAATCTCTGCAAGCTTTTATATCCTCTTATTTTCCAAAGGGAAAGAAATCAAGAGCTCGGTAATCAAATTCTAGTTTCGAGCAAGAACTTTACCACCTTCAATGGCCTAAACAAAGGGATAGCCTCAACCTTAAGTCCAGGTACGAAACCCACAGTCAAAAGGATACCAAAATTGGTATTCACAAGTTCTTCATTGTCATTGTTATTGTAGGCATTGAACACACTGTCACCTAACATCACCTAGAGAGGAAAAACAACGTTAATGCTTCAAGATTGACCATACTGAATATTCACACATTCAAACCTCTTTGAAATCATTGGTAATAGCGTCTCTTCCCATGATTCCAGCAGTCCAAGTAACAATAAGAGGAGTCCTGGAACCTAGCTTTCTTGCCAACTGAAATACAGGTAAAACAGAAATTTAAAAAAACAAAAAAACGGACTGAGCAATTAGAATCAAAATTAGAGATTCAGAAGAATGATCAATCGTACAAAATTGTAAGTTCTCTGCAAGCCGGAGCGATATCCAATACCATTAGCAATTGCAAAATGCGGACGAATGGGCTCCGAGAAAACCCTATCAAAAACCTCTTGTAGAGCACTCTGTTAATCAAAAACTTCCAAAAATTAACTCACAAACATATCTAATCGAAGGTAGACAAAGATAAGTATGGAAGCAAAACGAAAACAGGGAAAATCAAACATACGTCAATGGAAGAATTGCGAGAGAGAGCCGAAGCGAGCTTAGGACGAGAGAGAATTCGATTAGAGTGTTGAAACCAGGAATTGGAAACGCAAGAAGCTGAAGCCAGTGATGCGGCGGGAAGCCTGGTGAAAATATTGTGGACAATGTCATCGTTAAGCGACTCGAAACTAGTAATCGGCAAATCCATGGGTGTTTTCTTCATTTCTTTCGCAAACTGAAAAGCCAGAAGTTTCTTATAGTAACTCCTACCGCGATTTATTCGAGGACATGCTACCTCTTGTGAACCTCGTGTCAGACTTTCAGTTCGGTCTCCCAGCAAAATATTACTCCTGTTTTCATTTTAGATTTTTAACTTATTCTTGATATTTTATCATTTTAAAATATCAATACAACTTCTAACAAGATTTTCTTAACTCATCCTTACATTACTTAGGAAAGATATTAAGTATAAATTAATTTATAGGTTAGTAATTAAGAAGAGAGAATTTTATAATAAATTAAAAAAGTTAAAGTAGTCATTTTTTAGTGCATTAAATGTTTTATTGGTTTTGATGAAAATTCTAAAATGATAAATATTAAGAATCTGAGAGAGTAATAAATTTCAATCATTTTTTCATTTTTTTATTTCTTACATTTTTTCTTCGATCGTCTTATTTATAATTTTTCAAATCAAATTAACTTTAAAATAATAATATTTATTATTAAATTAACAAAACAAAAATAAAAAATAATAAAGAGATAAAAAATAATAATGTTTTAAATTTTCCAAAATGAAGAATGAAACATTCTCCATATCTAAAGAAACCTCATTTTCAAGATATACTGTATGAGGAATAGTTGGATAATCATTCGTCATTTTTGAAATTTTTCAAGAATGAAGAATTGTTGTACTTGTCCTTATAAGATCCATTTTCTGGATCGTATATGAACTTGACCCGTCTTTATTATATTGAATTTAAATACTTTTTTAATGATTTGATTTAAATTTAATATATAACTCGGAGTGCGGCGTATGTAACCACTAATTTATTATTCTGTGTAAAATAAATCTAGGTTATTAGATGTCGAATCTCCCGACTGTTATTGGATCAACTTTTCCATCGAAAACGGTAAACGGACCATAAAATCAAACTATAACGCCAACAATACCAACAGTTGAAAGTTACTATAATTTTTTATAATTAATATTGTTAAAGAGTATTTTAGATTAAAATTTTCATGTAACGGCATTTTCTCTAGTTAATGAATATTTTGGGTGGTATTACCATATATGGCCAACAATAATTGGTAAGCATATCTTCCATGCCAAACTATACCACAATTATCTATAACATCTTAATTTACTAATGCTCTTGTTATTATACGTTCTATTGTTTTCGAATTATATTTTATTCAATTAAGTATTTACATATATTTATTTATAAACTACATTTTAGGTCCTCCAGATAGGCTGGCTGAAAAGAAGTGAGCCATGATCAGCCTTATTAGTTCGCTCATCTCTGTAATTTTTCCTCTTTGACCATCACGAACAACATCTTTGTATGCGGAGCCGGACTCAGGCGCTTCCCGCTTTGAGCCCCTTGTATTTAATTTAAAGTAAGTTTTCGATTTGATTTCAGCTTTGCATACAATTACATTATCAATCGCAACTTTCTGATTAATATAGATCATGGAATATGCTAGGGTTGTATTGTATAATGCACCTAATTGTTGGTTTTTAGCGACGAATTTCTACAAGGAAAAACTCACCGAGAAATCTATTATTTTAGGCGTTGAATGAGTGTAGATATTGAGTTTGCAGATTTGAGCTAGATTATTAGTGGCTTTCCACTCCATGGTCTTAGTCAATGTTCAGTTATGAACTTCTTAATCATTAATAATTGCCGCCTTACGCTCGTTGAATTTGCCTATCTGGTTTTTGGCCTGCTGTTTTCGTTTCAACGTATATTTCGTGTTGGTTTTTTGTTTTTTTGTGTAAAACTTTTTCAAGCTAATAGACTAATACCCGTTGGTTCATTAGCATCCTTGCTGGACTAAACGTGAAAGTTGTTTTTGCTTTTGTGTAGTTTCCGTGCCATGGGCATTTACTTTCTGTGGTTTAATGCTTAGAAATTAGAACCGTCTAGGTTGTATCTTTCAAGTTTTGGATGACTTGAGTTTTCTTCTGATGCCTGTACTGGTACAAATCATCCCTATCCTGATATGGTGAAAACAACATATATTCTTATTATGTAATTCCAAACTTAGAAAAAATACATATGAAATATAGAGCATGAAAATATTCAAAAATAAACTACAATCTCTAAAGCAAACATTGATGGATAATCAAAATGGCAATATTTCAATCCCCCAATTGCTCGGTTAAGTTATTTTGTAGAGGGGAAAAATATCTTAGCCTTTTTATTAACCTTGCCTTCATGCAATACAATCCATAAATATCTTTTCTCTACAATAAGGCAAGGACAGTAGAGTCATGTTTAATGCTCTAAAGTTGACGGAGTATATGATATAGTCAAGTATACAGCGCTATGGTGGTGCAAACAACAACGAGCATAGTTTGTTTCATCATCTTCTTGACTAATTGAGCTGGAAGGACCTCGTCCAATTTCTCCACTGCAGAAGACTCCTGCAAGTGGAACCTCAGGAAAGTTTTCTCGGAATGGGGTGCTATCTTTATCGGGGTGGATTGTTTCTCCTCTTTGATAGGAAGAGAAAATCAGACCTCCAAACACCTCTTTTTCTCCGATGCTACCAGCACCATTCCTTAGAGGAAGGGAGCTTTTCCCTTTCAATTCTTCTTTTAGAATCTCAAGGTTTTCATAGGCACCATTGCATGAGGATGATGCAGTTTCAGAATCTGAGTGGTAGAATAGGAAGTAATCAGCAGGTTTTATGCCAACACCGTTGACTTTTAAGAAGTCCCTTTCCTCGCTACTGAAAAAACATAATTGATGCCAGCATTACTAGATATAATGTAAAATGTGAATGAAAAGTTGCTTCCAGATCTTACCCTAATACTTTATAAAATGCTAAGCATGCTCTTGGTAACAAACTTTGAGAGCTGCAAGGATAGGTTCTTTGTTGAATGACTCCAATGTACAGATCTGGAAAGTCTCCATCTTCAAACTGTGAGATTTAAACCCTTTTAAATTCAAGGATTATAGTCGAACCGCGCAGTTGCTTCGAGTTCAAACAAGTTAACCAAACAAATATCTGTACTAAATTAGTGCAAAAACTTGCAACTTGAGGACTTTTAAGTTCCAGCAAGGCTTTCGAGGTCATGAAAAATAATATAAAAATGTAAAACAAAATTTTTTTGATCCTCTTGGGTTATGTGCCACAACTATCTAATACAATAGTACAGTATTTTATGCTTTTGCATTTTCTCTTGGAAGAAATTGCAAAGAAGTGCGACAAATTATCTCCCATTTGCTTCTTCTGTTTACAATTTTAAAGTAAAAATTATTACATCCCCCAAAAAAAACTTAAACTTCATAAGAAATATACCTGACTGTTAATATCACCCAGTAGACCCTCACCATCAAGAATTTGAAATTGCCCTTCCGCTCTAGCGGTGAGCCATGTACAATCAGTGTCTTTTGCTATTACACAAACTGCTTGGAGTTGGGGTCCAAATGGCATTATGCCTGGTGATAATGTTACATGAAACTGAGTTTCTCCAATATCTGCTCCTTCCCTGATTAGAGGGAAAATAAGAAGAAAAAACCAATTAGTTATGGATAGAGGAAAACGACGTGTAATGTCAAGTATGCTTTTTAGTACGTAAGTTTTCAATTCACCATGTATTTATAAAAGGATTTAGTACCTGGAGACTTGTATTTGTTCCTTGCAAACACAAGAGCAACAGCATCAACCGAGTAAATGTCAGCATTGTTATGTCGAGATTCATGTGCGCTTCTGTACAAGAAACTCCCACTTGCATCACCAACAATGAATGTTTCCTCATCCAACGCAGAATCTGCTGATATGAAAGATTTTTCCATCTAATTTATTTTAACTTGAACATTAGTACGATAATTAAGGATTGTGGTTTGTGGTACTTACCCTTCCTTGCAAGGATAGGTTTCATGTCAATTTTTCGATCCTAGAGCAAGACAAATATCATATATTAGTTTTGCAAACATTAAAAGAACAGAATCATTGATTAGCTTGTTTGAATAGAAAAAATTTGAACTATATATATAGGTGGAGGAAATGCAACTTACTCCAAACAGGATGATCCCCGAAGGTGATTCTGAATCTTGAAAAGCAGCTGTGAAATTCTTAATATCCATCACAAAATTCTCAACCAAAGATATTTGAGATACCTGGCAGAAAAAGTTGCTCTTAGACTTGGTACTTGGAAATCCTTTTGTATACTATATATATGCAATTGTATAGAGTTGCAGACGCGAAGAATCGAGGATATTCAATGGAGTTGTCAATTTAGATATTTTCTATAACACGTCAATTTCCTTGTGTAACAAATAAAAAATTACCATATTGGTTCGTAATAGTGGGACAACATCAATCTTTAGCCCAGGTAAAAACCCTATTACCAAAACAATCCCGCGACCTAGTAGACTATTTCTGTTGGAATCAGAATCATCATTGCTATCCTCGTCATCACTTGATTCCCAGTTAACCTGTGTTTTTTAATAGAAGAAATTAATGATTGCTTTGTTCAATTTATTTACTTTTTTTTCGTCAAAACATAAGAGTTAAATTTGTATTACTCATAGTAGTCAAGGCGCACTCAAGGCTCAAGGCTGCGCCTTGGGCTTTTTGGCCGCCTAGGCGCGCCTTGGGGCGCTCTAGGCACAAAAATTAGCCTAAAACCCCTAAAGGCGCAAGGGCTCGCCCGAGAGCCTAGTCGCGCCTAGGCGCGCCTTTGATTACTATTACTAATACTAACCTCCCGGAGTTTATTAGAGACAGCATCTGCTCCAATGATCCTGCTAGCTGCATTAGTAATGAGTGGCACTTTTGATCCCAGTCTTTCTATAAGCTGCATCATATAAAATGAAAATGAGTTCATAATTGTTTGTAAGGAAGAACAGGCTCCTTATAGTTATTCTTGTTCATTTATTTCAGGGAGAATTGTTACCAGTTTGTGAGTCATTGGCAAGCTGAATTGTTTGTCAATAAAGGCAATGGCAAAATGTGGAACAATTGGCTTGGCAAGAACCTTGTCAAGAACCTCCTTAACTGCATCCTAAAAATCAGAACATAAATGGTAAGCCATAATTTTTTTTCCTTTTTATGTAATTTCGATTATATATATTTACGAGTTTTGGAAACCGTTACTTACATGAAGAATAGGCTTGAGGAAGAGAGCAGATGCTAGCTTAGGGCTTTTTAGGATTCGACCACAAACATTGTTTTAGCATTTGCTAACACACGCTGCCGATGAAAAAGACGGGGCAGGTAATCTCGAAAAAATGTTTTCCATAACATCTTCACTCACTTGAGAGAAACCGCTTTTCATTGTCATTTGCTTCTCCATTGCCATTGCCTTTGCTGTGTTTGTTTGTCTTTATATATAGAGATAATAAGTAATAGAGAGCAAAGTAAAAATCGTGTCTGAGTTCAAGAATGGTGTGCCAATTTATAGATAGAAAGAAATAAAAAATTTGAAGTAGAAAACGAAGGTTTGTTATCTCCAGAATCCTCTTTTAATAAAGACCATTACAATTTATTTGGATTTTCTTCGCTTCTTGATATCCAATTTAGGATTCTGAAGATCGATAGGATCCTGAATTAGCCAGTCATAGCCAAGTATAGTGTTGCTTGTTCCAATCAAATTTGTTCTTCTACCAACTAACATTTAAAGAACTTTTTACTCTTAAATTATAACTATGTGCTATGAAAACGATTTGCATTATCACATATTACCTTCCCCTGAAAAACATCATGTGTTTTCTTATTCAGTAACCTTAGCAAATCACCCAGAATCTGAATCCGATTTTATTTACACTAATGTGTTAGAAAGTGTAGATTTTTTTTCAGATTTATGTGTTCCATGTATTTCTAAAAGAGCAGTCGACATGAAAATCCTGAAAGTTGATAAATATGGGAAAAATCCAAGACTAGTTTAGGAAAAATGCCTAATTTTGAATGCTTTGTTATGCAGTATTCAGCAAACTAGATACTACCTTTAAGAGGTTATTTTGGTTGAAAGTGGTGTGTAGTTGTAAACCATGATCTGTATTTGGATTCTCTTATAAATTAATATATTTGTAGCTATTTTAGAGTTCATTGCATGTTAGAACTTTCAAGTTAGCCTTTTTTACTTTTATGTCCGTTAGATTTTGCTGCGCCGCCTACTACTAGCTGTTATTATTATTATAAATATTGTTGATGATAACTTTTCGTCAACAAAATATTTGAATGTAGTTTGATAATTATTATAATATACCGAAGATGTTTCCTAATACTTCTGAAATTAACATTATAAAATCTCCTAACATTTTAGCAATTTAATTTGGTTCATTGGTTTTATGACTACTATTTGGTATTAAGTTAAATTGAATGAATTGGGGATTAGTCTTTTTGACCAAGTAGATGAGATGCCTTTTAGTTTGCTGAAATAATAGAAAAACTGTGATGATTTATTCAAATATTACTAAAAAAGAAATAAGTCATTAAATATCAGTTGAATAAATCTCAGAATAAATGTTTATTGTTATGAAAAATAAAAAGTATATACATTTTGGTCATGTTCAACTATTTAAAAGCTTCTTTCGTATTTGACTGATTGAAATTGTCTAGTATTTTATCTAATAATTTTTGTACATTAAGGAATTATTTTAATTGTATTGAACCTTTTGTTGATTATGCATGGATTCATCGACATTAAGCTTCTGTTCGTTTTACAAAACAGTTACGTGGAAATTAGTAGAAGGTTTGGAGTAAGAGTATTTTTTATTCAATTAAATCATTTTGATAATGTCATCTTAGAGTCAGATGCTCTTTATTTAATGAGTGGCCTAAATAATCATACTTCTTTTTTCCCCTATAGGCTTTATTTTTTATGATTGCTTGAGACTTGCTAGACAATATAATAATTTGCGTTTTGTTTACACATTTGCTAGCTAGAGCAGCTTATTCTTCGACAGGGATGGGAACTTGATTCAATTCTTATCAACCTTTAATTAGAGTGGTAACCGACTCAGACATAAAAATAATTTTATCAACTGATCATGTTAAGGTATGTTTCACTTTGAAGCAGTTTTTATATTTTGTGAACATATTTATAATTATTGACACTTCATATTCACTTATATAAATACAGTTACCGTCACTATTTTATTCATGTGATATAAGAATTTAATGAAATATCTGAACCAATGACATAACTATAACATAATTATCCGACTTATTATATCCAAAAAACATTCAAGTTAGAACTATTTAAAGTTGATTCGAGTGCCAAGATCACTTAATCTAAGTATATAATTCAGTTTTAATGTACATTAAAATTATTTATTAGGGAGAAAAATCAGAATGATTATATGATTCTATTTATTTAAAAAAGTAATCTCATTATCCTCTCAATATGAGGTTGATGAAAATGCATGAATAAAGCAAAAATTAAGTAAAGGTAACCGAAGAATTATCCAATGTGATAAAAATGAGTGTGCTGATTTATTTTTCAAAAGAATTTATGAGAAATAAAAATTAGTCAAATGAATATAATAATCATATTATATCATTAACAAGTCTTAGCATATTGTTTGAAAGTGTCTTTGTGATTAGTAAACGTCATAGGTTTATAACTACATAGAAGAAGATGAAGTGAAATTTTTATTTGTAGTGCAAGTATAACCATGATAATTTAAAACAATAAAATTTTGTTATAAGAAATATAAATTTTAATATAGACATATGTCGGAGATGAAAATTGTACATATTTGATTAAAAATAAATTACACAACTTTTAAATTTATTTTTTACAAAGTACTATTCTTTAGTAAAATTTAATGATGATAATAATAATAATAATAAAGTAATAGTAAAATACAAAATTTAGACTTGTTTCTCGGGCTGGCTGGATTGGTTTCTGGACGGGCTTCATCATGGTTTGATAAAAACATCAACCTAAGCCCAGCTCGACCCATAATACTTTAGAACTTCGAGCTTGGGTTGGCTTAGTCCAGGCTTGTGAGATAAATTCCAAATCCAGCCTATGACCCCTAATAATTTTTAGCTTTCAAATTTTTGATGGGCTAAGTAGAAATGAAAAGAATATGTTTACATGTTACGTATAAATCTTACATATAATTACACTCTTACTTGAATTTTTTGATATAAAATATGAATTATTGTATTTAAGTTGGATAATCAAAATGATGAATTGAGCAAACTTTGATGGATAATCAAAATGTCATCATTTGAATTCCCCTAGTCTGTATCCATGCTTGGCTAAGTTATTTTGTAGAGGGGAAAAATATATTTGCCTTTATTTTATTTTTGCTTTGCATTTTTATAGGCCTTGCCTTCATAAAATCTAATCCATACATATCTTCTCTCCACAATTAGGCAAGGACAGTAGATTCATATTTAAAGTTTTAAAGTTGGCGGGGTATATGATAGAGTCAAGTATACAGCACTATGGTAGTGCAAACAACAACGAGCAAAGTTTGCTTCATCATCTTCCTGGCTTATTGAGCTTGAAGAACCTCGTCCAATTTCCCCACTGCAAAAGACTCCTGTGAGTGGAACCTCGGGAAAGTTTTCGCGGAACGGGGCACTATCTTTATCAGGGTGGATTGTTTCACCTCGTTGATAGCCAGAGAAACACAAACCTCCAAAGACCTCTTTTTCTCCATTGCTACCATCACCATTCTTGAGAGGAAGGGAGCTTTTGCCTTTTGTTTCTTCTTTTAGAATTTCGAGGTTTTCATAGGCACCATTGCATGAGGATGATGCAGTTTCAGAATCTGAGTGGTAGAATAGGAAGTAATCACCAGATTTTATGCCAACGCCTTTGACTTTTAAGAAGTCCCTTTCCTCGCTACTGAAAAAATATAATTGATGTCAGCATTGCTAGATAGTTGAATGTGAATATAAATTGCTTCCAGATCATACCCTAAAACTTTATAAAATGCTAAGGATGCTCTTGGTAAATAACTCTGAGATCTGGAAGAGTAATTTCTTTGTTGAATGACTCCAATGTACAGATCTCGCGTGTCTTCATCGTCAAACTGAAAGAAAAAAACCCTTTAAATCTCAAGGAAAACAGCTTTTGAAATGATTAAAACACATGATTCAATGAAAATAGTCGAACTGGGCAGTTGCATCTAGTTCAAACAAGTTAACCAAACAAATATCAATGCTCAATTAGTGCAAATACTTGCAACTTGAGGACTTCTAAGTTCCAATATAATTTTAGAAGTTTGAAACCAAAACTCATATAATCCTCACGGGTTATGTGCCACAACTGTTTAATACATTAATATAGTGTTTTATGCTTATGCATTTTCTCTTGGAAGAAATTGTGCAAAGAAGTGTGACAAATTATCTCCCATTTGCATCTTCTGTAAATAATTTCAAAGGAAAAATTATTACATTCCCTAAAACAAACTTAACTTCATAAGAAATATACCTGACTGTTAATATCACCCAATAGACCTTCACCATCAAGAATTTGGAATTGCCCTTCTGCTCTAGCGGTGAGCCATGTACAATCAGTGTCTTTTGCTATTACACAAACTGCTTGGAGTTGGGGTCCAAATGGCATTATGCCCGGGGACAATGTTACATGAAAGTCAGTTTCTCCTACATCTGCTCCTTCCCAAAATAGATGAAAAAAAGAAGAAAAAAACAATTAGTTATGGATAGAGGAAAATGAAAACGTTTAATTTCAAGTATATTTTTTATTACCTAAGTTTTCGAATTCACCTTATATATAGAAACGGATTTAGTACCTGGAGACTTGTATTTGTTCCTTGCAAACACGAGAGCAACAGCATCAACCGAGTCAATGTCAGAATTGTTATGTCGAGATTGATTTGTGCTTCTGTATAAGAAACACCCACTTGCATCACCAACAATAACTGTTTCCTCATCCAACGCAAAATCTGCAGCTACCAAAGATTTTTTCCTTCTAATTGATTAGAACTTGTACATTAGTCTTGTACATATATAAAAGGAATACAAAAGGATTGTGGTACTTACCCATCCTTGCAAGGATAGGTTTCATGTCAATGTTTCGATCCTAGAGCAAGACATATATCCTATATTAGTTTTGCAAAATTGAAAAAGGACAAATAAAAATTATCATTGAGTAGGTTGCTCTCGGAAATAAAATTTTGAACTATATATATATAGGTGGAGGCGATGCAACTTACTCCAAACAGGATGATCCCAGAAGGTGATTCAGAATCTTGATAGGCAGCTGTAAAATTCTTAATATCCATCACAAAATTTTCAACCAAAGAATTTTGAGGTACCTGACAGCAGAAAAGGTTGCTCTTAGACTTAGCACTTGGAAATACTTTTCATATACTAAATAAACGCAATATTAGTCATGAAGAATTGAAGATATGTTATGGAATTGTTAATATAGATAATTTCTATAACGCGTCAATTTCCTTGTGGTACAACTAAAAAATTACCATATTGGTTCGTAATAGTGGGACAGCGTCAACCTTGAGCCCAGGTACAAACCCGATCATTAAAACAATCCCGCGAGCTAGCAGACTATCTCTGTTGGAATCAGAATTATCATTGTTATCCTCATCATCTCTTGATTCCCAATTAACCTGTGTTGTTTTCATAGAAGAAGCAAAATGGCTGCTCTGTTAATTTATTTGTTTTCATTATAACATAAGAATAGAATTTGCATCACAAATACTAACCTCCCGGAGTTTATTAGTGACAACATCCACCCCAATGATCCCGCTAGCTGCATCAGTAATGAGTGGCACCTTTGAGCCCAATCTTTCTTTAAGCTGCATCATATAAAATGAAAATAAGTCAATATTTATAAGGAAGAAAACGCTCTTATGGTTAGGCTCTTATATATACTTATTCATTTATTTCAGGGAGAATTGTTACCAGTTTATGAGTCATTGGCAAGCTGAATTTTTTGTCAATAAAGGCAATGGCAAAATGTGGAACAATTGGCTTTGCAAGAACCTTGTAGAGAACCTCTTTAACTGCATCCTATGAATCAGAACATAAATGGTAAGCCATATTTTTTTTTCCTTTTTATGTAATTTCGATTATATATATTTACGAGTTTTGGAAACTTTTACTTACATGGAGATTAGGCTTGAGGGAGAGAGCCGATGCTAGCTTAGGGCTTTTTAGGATTCGACCACAAACATTGTTCCAGCATTTGCTAACACATGCTGCCGATGAAAATGACGAGGCAGGTAATCTCGAAAAAATGTTTTTCATGACATCTTCACTCACTTTAGAGAAATCGCTTTTCATTGTCATTTGCATCTCCATTTCCTTTGCTGTGTTTGTTTGCCTATATATATAGATAAGTAATTGAAGCAAAGAAAAGAGCAGAGTAACATATGTGCCTGAGTTGGAGAATGGTGTGCCACTTTATAGATAGAAAGAAATAATAAATTTGAAGTAGAAAAAGAAGGTTTGTTACCTCCAGAATCTTGTTTTAATAAAGACCAATACAATTTATTTGGATTTTCTTTGCTTCTTGGTATCCAATTTAGGATTCTGAAGATTGATAGGATTCTTAATTAGCCAGTCATAGCCAAGTATAGTGTTGCTTGTTCCAATCAAATTTGTTCTTCTAACAACTCACATTTAAAGCACTTTTTACTCTTATATCAATACTATGTGCTGTGAAAATGTATTTGCATTATCACATATAACCTTCCCCTGATAAACATTATGTATTTTCTTATTCAGTATCCTTGGCAAATCACCCAGAATCTGAATCCGATTTTATTTACGCCAATGTGTTAGAAAGTCTAGATTTTTTCAGATTTATTTGTTTCATGTATTTCTAAAATAGCAGTCAACATGAAATTCCTGAAAGTTGTTAAATATGGGAAAAATGCAAGATAAGTTTAGCAATAATGCCTAATTTTGAATGCTTTGTTATGCAGTATTCAGAAAACTAGATACTACCTTTAAGAGGTTATTTATGTTGGAAGCGGTGTGTAGTTGTAAACCATGATCTGTATTTGGATTCTCTTATAAACACTTGCTTTATTTAGAGTTCATTGTATGCTTCAATTTTCAACTTTGCCAGTTTTATTTTTATGTCCGTTAGATTTTGCGGCGCAGACTAATATTAGCCGTTATTGTTAATAGCTTTTTATTATAGTTATTGTTGATAGCTTTTTATTGTTGATGATGAAATTTTGTCCACAAAATATTTAACATAGTTGTTTGAGAATTATAATAATATACCGAAGATGTTTCCTAATACTAGTGAAATTAAAATTATAAAATATTTAAATTTTTTAGTAATTCAATTTGGTTCATTGGTTTTAGAATTACTTTTTTGGTTTTACGTTAATTTGAATGAATTGGGGATCAGTCTTTTTAACAAAGAGATGAGATGCCTTTTCGTTTGCTGAAATAATAGGAAAACTGTGATGATTTATTCAAATATTACCAAAAAAGAAACAAATCATCAAATATCAGTTGAATAAATCTCAGAATAAAGTGTTTATTGTTATGAAAAATAAACGCAAATTAAAAAACATTTGGATCATTTTCAACTAATTAAAAGCTTCTTTCGTATTTGACTAATTAAAATTGTCTAGTATTTTATCTAATACAGTTTTTGCACATCAAGGAATTTTTTTATTTTATTGAACCTTTTGTTGATTATGCATGGATTTATCAACATTAAGTTTCTGCTCATTTTAGGACTGGGGTAAGAGTATTTTTAATTCAATTAAATCATTTCGAATATTGTCATCTTAGAGTTAGATGCTCTTAATGTAGTGAATGGCATGAATGATCTTTATTCTTTTTTTTTCTCCTATAGATTTTATTTTTTCTGATTGCTTGAGACTTGCTAGACATTTTGATAATTTGCGTTTTTTTTATGTTTTTTGTCTGTGTATAAGGCTACACATTTGTTAGCTAGAACAGTTGAATCTTCGAAATGTAGCTAGGGGGATTTTATTCAATTCCTGTCCACTTTTGATTAGAGCTTTAACCGACTGAGTCAAAAAAATAATTCTATCTACTGATCATGTCGAGGTACGTTTCACTTTGAAGCATATTTTTATTTTTTATGAACATATATCATCATTTTTATTTATGTGATATCAGAATTTAATGAGATATTTGAACCAATGACATTAATATAATATAATTATCTAATTATATCCTAAAATACATAAATTAGAATTAATTAAAGTTGTTTGAACGTCAAGACCACTTAATCTAAGTATAGGATTCAGCTTTTAATGTACATTAAAAACATTAATGAGGGAGAAAAATCAGAATTGTTATATGATTTTATTTATTTAACAAGTAATCTTGTTATTTTCTTAACACGTTGTTAATGAAAATGTCTTCTTAAGCAAAAAGTTAAGTAAAAAGGTGACCGAAGCATTATCTAATGTGATAAAAATGAGTATGTTAAATTATTTTTCAAAAGAATGTATTAGAAATAAAAATTGTCATTAAAATATAATAATCATACTATATCATTAAAAAGGATTATTAGTCGAAAGAGTCTTTGTGATTAGTAAATGTCATAGGTTTATAACTGCATAGAATAAGATGAAGTGGAATTTTTATTTGTATTTAGTGCAAGTTTAACCATGATAAGTTAAAACAATAAATGTTTTTTATAAGAAATGTAAATTTTAATATAGACATGTGTCAGGAGATAAAAGTTATAAAATACACAACTTTTAAACGTTTATTTTTTATAAAATACTATTCACTATTTAAAAAATATAATAATAATAAAATAAAGTAATGGTAGAATACGACATTAAAACTTGTTTCTCGGGCTG
This sequence comes from Euphorbia schlechtendalii, assembly GCA_949673415.1. Classification (NCBI taxonomy): domain Eukaryota; kingdom Viridiplantae; phylum Streptophyta; class Magnoliopsida; order Malpighiales; family Euphorbiaceae; genus Euphorbia; species Euphorbia schlechtendalii. Next base: position 21,716 of record CATIWQ010351795.1, read on the forward strand.
GCAGGATTGGTTTCAGGACAGGCTTCATCACGGTTTTCGATAAAAAATCAACCCAAGCCCAGCTCGACCCATAATACTTTAAAACTCCAAGCTCGGGTTGGCTGAGTCCGGGCTTATGAGATAAGTTCCAAATCCAGCCTATGACCCCTAATAATTTTTTCTTTTAAATTCTTGGATGGGCTAAATAGAAATAAAAAGAAATTGTTTACGTAATACATTTAAATCTTACTTATAATTGAATTGTGTTTAAGTTGAATGATCAAAATGATTAATTAAGCAAACTTTGATGGATAATCAAAATGTCATCATTTGAATTCCCCAAGTCTTCTCTGCAATCAATCTTGGCTAAGTAATTTTGTTTGCCTATATTTTATTTTGGCTTTGCCTTCATAAAATCAAATCCATACATGTCTTCTCTCCACGATTAGGCAAGGACAATAGATTCATATTTAAAGTTCTAAAGTTGGCGGAGTATATGATAGAGTCAAATATACAGAGCTATTGTAGTGCAAACAACAACGAGCAAAGTTTGCTTCATCATCTTCCTGACTTATTGAGCTTGAAGAACCTCGTCCAATTTCCCCACTGCAAAAGACTCCTGCGAGTGGAACCTCGGGGAAGTTTTCGCGGAACGGGGCGCTATCTTTATCGGGGTGGATTGTTTCACCCCGTTTATAGCTAGAAAAGATAAAACCTCCAAACACCTCTTTTTTTCCACCGCTGCTACCATCACCATTCCTTAGAGGAAAGGAGCTTTTGCCTTTCGATTCTTCTTTTAGAATTTCGAGGTTTTCATAGGCACCATTGCATGAGGATGATGCAGTTTCAGTATCTGAGTGGTAGAATAGGAAGTACTCACCAGGTTTGATCCCAACGCCGTCGACAATAAAGAAGTCTCTATCCTCGCTACTGAAAAAACAAAAATGATTTCAGTATTTCTAGATAAATTGTTATTAGAATTTTTTGCTATCTTTTTATGAAATTTAAAGATATCATGTTGAATGTACAAATTTGATTTCAAATCTTACCCTAAAACTTTATAGAATGCTAAGGATGCTCTTGGTAAAAAACTCTGAGAGCTGCAAGAGTAGTTTTTTTGTTGAATGACTCCGATGTATAGATCTGGAAAGTCTCCATCGTCAAACTGTAAGAAAAAAACCCCTTTTGAACTCAAGGAAAATAGTCGAACTGCGCAGTTGCATCTAGTTCAAACAATTTATCAAACAAATATTTATACTAATTAGTGCAAAACCTTGAAACATGAGGATTTCCAAGTTCCAACAAGGCTTTCAAAGTCATGGAATTTAATATTAAAATGTAAACTTAAAACCTTTCCAATCCTCATCGGCTATGTGCCATAACTATTTAATACATTAATATAGTATTTTATGCTTATGCTTATGCTTTTGCTTTTTATATAGTGTGGCAAATTTTCTCCCATTTGCTTCTTCTGTAAATAATTCAAAGGAAAAGTTATTACGTCCCCGAAAACAAACTTAACTTTCATAAGAAATATACCTGACTGTGAATATCACCCAATAGACCCTCACCATCGAGAATTTGAAATTGCCCTTCCGCTCTAGCGGTGAGCCATGTACATTCAGTGTCATTTGTTATGACACAAACTGCTTGGAGTTGGGGTCCAAATGGCATTATGCCTGGTGACAATGTTACATGAAACTGAGTTTCTCCTACATCTGCTCCTTCCCCAAATTAAAAGGAACAAATGAAGGAAAAAAAACAATTAGTGAAGACGGATAGAGGAAAAAGAAAAGATTACATTTACATAACTTGATGTCAAATTCACCATATGTGTAGAAAAGGATTTAGTACCTGGAGACTTGAATTTGTTCCTCGCAAACACAAGAGCAGCAGCATCAACCAAGTAAATGTCGGCATTGTTATGTCGAGATTGATTTGTGCTTCTGTATAAGAAACACCCACTTGCATCACCAACAATGACTGTTTCCTCATCCAACGCACAATCTGCAGATACCAAAGATTTTTCCATCTATTTGATTAGAACTTGTACATTAGTCTTGTAAACTATTAAATGGAATACTTTCAAAGGATTGTGGTACTTACCCATCTTTGCGAGGATAGGTTTCATGTCAATGTTTCGATCCTAGAGCAAGGCAAATATCATATATTAGTTTTGCAAACATGAAAAAGGACAGAAAAAATTTATCATTAATTAGGTTGCTCGAAAAGAAAATTTTGAACTATATATATAGGTGGAGGAAATGCAACTTACTCCAAACAGGATGATCCCAGAAGGTGATTCAGAATCTTGAAAGGCAGCTGTGAAATTCTTAATATCCGTCACAAAATTTTCAACCAAAGAATTTTGAGGTACCTGATAGCAGAAAAAGTTGCCCTTAGACCATAGTAGTCAAGGTGCTAAGCGCACCCAAGGCGACAGGGGGTCCTGTTGCCTAGGCGCGAGGCGAAGGTGAAGGCGGACAAAAAGCGGAAACTAGATGCATGAACTAAAAAAATTAAATTAAAATTTTTTTCGCATAACTTAAAAGAAAATTCAAAGTTCATAATGATAAAACTAGTTCCATCAATTCAAAGTTCACTAATATACTGCCATGCAGTAGATAACAATGCAAATCATGACATTAAACAGATTATGCATTGAAATTTGTAATCTGAAATTACAAAAACTGTGTAACTGACTCACTGTATACAAGTTAAAACTTAAAACTAATTATAATATGCTGCTGGAAATACAGGATTGAAATGTGCACAATACCATAACATAATAAACCACATAC
>CATIWQ010351878.1:0-10481 GCA_949673415.1 Euphorbia schlechtendalii
AAGACTATATATTCTTAATGTAATATGTCAATTTTACATGCATATGTACCTCTAACAATTCTCTTAGTTCTTTTTTGTTATGTTATTGCATCTAACTTCACTTTGTAAGAAAAATATTTTTTGTAAATTTTTGGCGCCTGATGGACCTTAGGCGCTCGCCTCGCCTGTCGCCTCGCCTTTGGGCAAGGTTAGCCCTCTTGCGCCTCGAACAACTATGATTTAAACTTTATGCTTGTTTTTCAGTGCTTTTTTTCCCTCCATATGGTAGTTTTGACTTTCAATGTATCAGTGTCTTTGTTTATCTCCGAACCATTAACTATTTTGCAATGTACTGTATAGTTCAATGTGATGTCAGATCATGGTACACGTGTAATAATATACAATCTTTGGGAGGATGATCAAGGATTATCAGAGCTTGATTTTGACACTGATCCTAATGTATGCTGTTTTATATATTCTTTTTCATATATTAAACTTTTGATAAGATTTTGTCTAGAAGAAAGTTCAACATTTTTTTGTGCATGAGGTTTTTCCATGTTTTATATCTGCAGGATATCCAACTTAGAGGTGTGAATCGTGATGAGAAGAATATACAAATGGCCAGAGAGTTCCCGAACTCAAGGCACTTTCTGACTTATCGGCATTCATTGAGGGTAGCTAATCTTTATATTCGATTTTATGTTGCTTCATGTGGATGGTTTGCCACTTGCAGTATAATTCTTCTATTTAAGGAGGCTTCTCTCTGTTTATAGGTGCCTTCCTTTATGGTTTCATCTCTCTTATTTTAAGATCATGTTTTAATGGTAATTGTGGTCCTCCATGACTACCTGCAGAGTTATGCCTCAATTCTTTACTTGAGACTTCCTCCTGGCTTTCGAATTATTCTTCGTGGAAAAGATGTTGATCACCACAATATAGTGAATGACATGATGCTGTCTCAGGAGATAACTTATCGTCCACAGGGTGCTGATGGGGTTCCTAAAGATTTATATGTAATAACACAGTAAATCTCTTGTTTCATAATTTTCTTGTATCAATGCTGATTATTTGCTACTTTAACAACAGATGGCAGCCGTCGTAACTATTGGCTTTGTGAAGGATGCAAAACATCATATTGATGTTCAAGGATTCAATGTTTACCATAAAAATAGACTCATTAAGGTTAGTTTTCTTTTTCCCTTCAAGAATACATGACAAAACAAAATGGAATGTTTGTTGGCTGTGTAATATATAACTTAGCACTAAATTATAGTAGGTGCATGTGGTTGGTGGGACTATCTTGTTTCATTTCAGTCTTTGAATTGGCTAAGTATTAATGAGAAAGATAATGAAATTAAATAATCTTTTTTTTTCTTAACAAGTATATTTGTGCTCTAAATGATATACCTATCTAGTAAAAATTAGAAATTCACGAGAACATATACCGGAATTATCATGGCTGCTGAATACAACATGTAAATAAAATAACTTCATTTTTTGACTAAGTGCTCTTTGTTTTTTAGCCATTTTGGAGGCTCTGGAATGCTGCTGGAAGTGATGGCCGTGGAGTTATAGGTATTCTTCTATAATTGAACCTTCTTCCTGTCTATCACTGACCAAGTTGAAGTATGAGGAATATCTCTCTTCTCACAGGTGTACTGGAAGCTAATTTTGTTGAACCCGCACATGATAAGCAGGGATTTGAACGCACAACAGTCTTGGCAAGACTTGAGTCTCGCCTTGTTCAAATGCAAAAGAATTACTGGTTTGTCATTTGTGTGATGAAACTTCCAATTTTTGAAATTACTTTTGTGGACTCTCTTGAGTTGTTTATAGTTCAACCCATACCTAGTAATTATTATATACTTGGTTAGGTGCACCAATTGTCACAAAATTGGATATGCTCCGCGCCGAAATAAGAAAGCTTTGGATGAGAATACAGATAGAGGTATATTTTCATTATGCTCTATTAACGTTTACGACATTAGTGTCTCCTTGCACCCTATTGCTGGCTGTGGAGTTTGCTGGTATACTACTTGTAACTTGCTGTAAAATGTCTTTTGTAGGATCATCTCCAGATGAATATCAACCCATACCTTCCCGACCTAAAAATGCTGCATCAGGTAGCATGGGAGCTCCCAAGTCTGACAAATTTTCTTCCTATGCAAGCTTAAGTGGAGGAAAGGGCTCGGATAAGTTAGCGAGAAATGGGAACTTTGGGCCTGTGAATAGGCATGGGTCGGTTAAAGGGACAGAGGCAACTAAGACAGCTTCTAAATCTGGGAGAAAAATATTGTCTTTGGAATCATCACCGCCTCCTACTTTAGATGTCAGTGATGATGATGCAACTATTTCTCCCACTTCCACACAAGAGCAGTTGCATAGAACTCCCTTATCCTCGTCATATGTTGGTTCTGCCATGGAGTCAATCACCCGATCCCAATCTACGGTAGGTTCTTTTACAATATGTATGTTTATCTGGATTGAAGAAAATTTGCTAATGCACTAACCTCATATAATAACTTGAACTGTTTTTAGTAAATTTGTCATACCAGATGGTAGGTCTGCGAAAATAATAGATTTATTAATTTGGACTTTTAGAACAAGAAAAATTTTAGTCTCTTGATCCTGTGCTGAACTTTGATAAACTTGCGTTGAATCTCTTGTTGTATATTATAGTTTGTCTTATCTTATAGACTCACTCCAGCAGTAATGTTTTAATAATGTTTAATTGGTGACAATAATGTTTAATTCAGGCAGGTGGTGATGATCGCCATCAAAGAGACCTTTCTGATTCTTATTTGCACACTATTGATCAGCTGAAAGAAGAGAATCGCGTGCTCAAAGATAGGTGGTTATTTTCTCTGAGTTTCCGTGGATGTCCTTCAGTTTTTCATTTTTTTAACTTTTAAATTTGTTTGTAGATTGGAGTTAATGAAGGCAGATACTCAAGGGGATTTGATGCTAAGTAGGAATTGCGAGAAGTGCAAATCACTTGAGATACAGGTGTGTGATTTTACGAGTTTATGTTGTTTCTGACGTGACTGGGAAAATGGTAGTGCATTTAAATGTAATTGATGAATCAGCATATACTTAATGACAACAGTTTTATATATCTGTATGATTATATGATTTATATCCACCCATACCAACAAAATTATTCACACCACAAACAGAAAAATAAATTGATGAAGTATGTGGAATTAGTTAAGACTACAGACCTATTTTATTATGTGGCATTTTACTCCTTCGATGAATTGATTCTAACTACATGATAAAATGGCACGCTGTAAATGTTTTTTTCATGAATGACTGAATGAGCGTTAAGAAACTCTTGTGGTTGCTCAATTTTCCATTCGGAAGTCGAGATCAATCCAACAGACATTCAAAGAATTAAGAAAGATAAATCAAAGAAAAGAAGGAAAATATCAAAAGACTCTTTTTTAATATCATATATTTTGTTCTCTACCACCCCATTTATGTCTTTGTTTTTCCTCTTTCCTGCTTTTTTACATGAAATCTTGGTTACTTTGGTGCAGTTACAAGAGGCACGTAAAAAAATCGAAGAGCTGAATATGGAACAAGAAAGTCTTATAAATATTTTTTCAGAAGAAAGGGATCGGCGAGAGGAGGAAGAAGAAAACTTGAGGAAAAAGTCAAAGGTAAATTGTCTGGGTGAGGGAGGGATGCTTATTTTGATTTTCCATTATCTTAGAGCATGTGGAAATCTTATCGGTCGCTTTTTTTTCTTGTAGGAGGCTTCAAATACCATACAGCAGCTGCTCGAAAAAGTGAGAATATTAGAGAAGATGAAAACACCCAATCACAAGTCAGGACGATAATATCCTTTGCTACTTCACTGATCTGGGGAAGTGTACATATTTTCTGTTCTGGGATTTTCTTCAGCTTCTGGTTGCTTAACATAGATGCAGACATTATTTCTACTCTGTAAACTGCTAGAGTGATTTTGTGCCCTAGTGTAATTAGGTTTAACGGGATGATGGGCAATTTTGGATTACTAGCAGAGAAGTGAAGTCGTAGTGGAGTGAGTTCCCTGAATGGTAGGCGGGATGAAAAACAAATTTTAACTTGCAACTGCTATAGAATTGGCTGCTAGTTGTCCATTTTAAGGGGATCATAATAGGATTGGATTGTTGGGGATTTGAAGTTAGGATCTGGAATTGGTAATCTGCTACGATTACTTTTGGCTCTCTGTGGTATATGATTCTACTCACTTGTAGATATTCAAAATGATGAAATTGACGTTTGTAGCTGGATTTACATTTAAACTATCCATATCTTAATCCTTTCCTGCTATTAATTAAAATGTGTCCGTTCCAACATATTACAAATACAAATAAGTAACATGAAATAGCCAATATATTTTTACCCCTGCTATTTCATTGGTTCGTGACAGTCGAAATCTATTTATTGATATAGGCCTCGTTCTCTTCTTTTTCTGAAAGTTGAACTGAATTTATTTTAAAATAAATTTATAGCTATACGTAGTTGAATTTAACTGAACTTAATTGAATTGTAGTCGAAAAGAATAGGGTCTTAAACAGCTAAAGGAAGAGTTATAAAATATTGTATCATGTTGGAGGATTAGTGAATCTTGCATCAATTATTTGTCCGGTTTGATAACTTTATGGGCTTTTTTTATTAATACTAAAATTTTTGGGCTTTTTATATACATGTCCTAAATTAGATATGTGCTTCATTGATTGGACCGCGCCAATTAATAAAATAACTCGAACAACAAAATATATTAACAAATTACACTTGTTTGTTAATTACATAACATAAGTTTTGATATCATACCCTACTTCATCAAAATCACGATCAAAACCCGAATAAAATCATGCTGATTATAAACCACCAATACGATTTCCATCTCCGACGAACAAAAAAATCCATTGCGATTTCCTCTCCGACGAAATCATCAATTAACGAGTAGCCCACTACTGAGTAAATCTTTCAATCACCACACAATTCCCAATATCTAAATTGTGAAACCGAGAATTGAATGTAACTAGAGAATCAATTGCAATTTTGGGTTGTCTTTGAATCTTAGATTGTTGATGTATCATAAACATAGATGAGAACAAGATCATCCTGAAGCAAAACAACACAAAGCAACAAATCAAAGGTAAAACCTAGAATTGCATGCTAAACTTAGCCATTCAGTTTTCATCATCAGCATAGTTAGTGAGGAACAATGAATTTGTAATCCTTCTTTCTAACTAAATAAATATTAAATAGTAGGATACTTATATATATTATGAATTTAATATATTGAACTATATATTTTTTATAAAAATACCAATAAAAAATCTAAAATTATGCATATAGTTTGTATAGTTTACAGATTATAGGGTTTTATGCTTAAATTTTGAATAGTTCACAGTATGTAGGATATAATGTATATAGCATGTCTATTTAGTATGATTTTATGGCTAGAGTTTTGTATGGTTTGTACGGTGTGTATGATTTTATGTCTATAGTTTGTATATTTTTATGCTTAGACATGGTATAGTTTAGAATTCTAGAATGTATTGTTTATACAAACAAAATTTATAGTTTATACTAAAGAAATGTAAAGTTCATTTGAAAATAATGTGTAGTTTATAATGTAAAAATGTATAATCTAGTATTATTTTAATTTATGGCTGATATGAATCAACTTTGTATGGTTTAAAATTCTAAAATGTATTATTTGCTTTACAAAAATGTATATGGTTTAAAGTTTTAGAATGTATTGTTTATACAAACCATATGTATAGTTGTTTCAGATTGTGTAAATTATACTAAAGAAATGTATAATATAATTTAAAAATATATAGATTAATATTACTTTAATTTATAGTGTATAATAAGTGTATAATTCTTTTTCCACAGTGTATAATTTATTAAAAGGGGTAAATTAATAAATTGAACATTAAAAATGATAAAAAAAAATATCATGTTTCAAAAAGGGTTATTTTGTTGAACTGAACTTGAATGGAGGCAAAAATCATAAATATTGAAAATTTTTTATCCAAATTTTTGGCCCAATCAGAAAGCTTATAAAGCAAGAAATATTTTGGAAATAGAAGTCAATCATGGATTTTTGGATAAAATATTTTCAAAAGAATAATATTTTTTCAATTCCTAATTTTCTAGATTTGCATGTTTTCATTTAGTATAATTGTATACTCATTTCAATCTCCTTTTTATCATGTATATTTTTTTTTCTCTCTCTCTTCTTCTTTTTCAAATCAAAATTGAAATCTCATCTAATCATGAATTATTTTTGTGTTTTCATCTCATTTCGATTTTATCATCAAATTCCAATCTAGATCCAAATTTGTTGTTGCGTTTTTTTTTCCATTTCGATCTCTTCATCACTTTTTCGATTTGTGTTGCTGCCTCTTTCTATTCATTCGATTTGTTCAGATATGTTTTATCTGTGTTCCAGTTTGCTTTCTCCTTCGATTTGATTTTCAGATTTAATACTCTTTTTTTAATTTTCTCTATTTTTTTTGTGATTTTGTTACGACTTGTTTTTTTACTGCGATTTGTTAGCTCATCCTTTGCTCTTTTATCTTCTTGTTTTTGTAGATTGCGATTTGTGTTTTTCTGATTTGTTCAATTTCAGTATTTTTTTGGATTGTGATTTGTTTTAGTTTTTAATCCTTTTCCGATGAATTTAGTTTTCCTTCGACGAGTTTAGCTTTGTACGATTTTTTTATGTATTTTTACTCGGTTTTTAATGCAAGATATTTACTATTTTGGTGCATTATGATGTAATTTGGACATATTATTTCAAGTTTCTTAAGTATGAAGATCGTGGTGTGATTGTTGGTAATTTTGTTAGAATCAGTTTCATATCATGTCATTATACTTGGTATAATGATTATTAAAGTAGGTATATGGATTACTATACCAGGTATAATGACCATTATAACTTGTATAACTAGTAATACAAAAATATATTCACATAATTAGAAAAAAGTATTAAGATAAAGTTTCAAGTTTTGCATTTGAATTGTATATGGTCATTATACCGGTATTAAGTTTCATATTTCACGTTAGAATTCAGTTTTCAGATTATGTCATTACCTAATATAATGCAAACTAATATTATAAAAAATAATTGAAGATAAAAAGGTATAAAGATCAAGTTTCAGATATCGCATTTTAATAGAATAATAGTCATTATATCGGGTGTAATGACTATTATACCTGGTATAATAGTCAACATAACAAAGAATATCAAGGAAATATTCAAATCATTGAAGATAATGAAAATTTTAAGATTTGGTTTCAAATTTCATATTCGAACAAAATAATAGGCATTGTACCTGGTATAATGATTATTATACCAGGTATAATAATTGTTATACCTGGTATAATAACTGTTATACCTGGTATAATAATTATTATACCTAAAATCGGTGGTTATTTTCATGTTCATTTATTTTAAAAATCAAAACTTAAATTTTCGTTTTATGAATAATCAAAACTTAAATATAGATTTGTAAAATTACACCATGACATAACCTAAATTATTTTGCCTTTTTCTGATAGTCCCATGAAAACCCCAAATATTTTTGTTTTTTTTATAGATATTAACTTTTTTATGTTGGAATAAAAATTTTATACCAAGTTCACATTTGGTATAACAATTTAATACCAAAAAAATAATATACTCTCATTTTTTTACATTAATAATTGAGAAATAATTTAATAAGGGCATGAAAATACTAGTTTACCCTTATATTTATTCAAATTAATGTATTCAATTTTAACTCTCTCTTGAAAATAACGTAAGAATGAATAAGGGTATACATGAAAAAAATGAAAAAAAAATCATGGAATTTTGAAATGAATTACTATTTTAAATTTTCATATTTTGGTTAAATAGACTACCGAAAAAATGGAGGGAGTATAATCTTATGAAAATTTAGTATAAACTTTATATCAAATATAGATTGGTATAAAATATCTATACCAACATCAAAAGTAGAATATATAAAAAAAGGCAAAACAAAATAATCATGTTTTTGAGTATAATTATATTTAAAAAGTTGTATTTTATTGAACTTAATTTTGTGGGTCAATAAAGTCTTTGAGCTTTTATTTCAGTGTTGTTAAATCTGGCACCGTAACAATAATATATGCTAATACAATTACAATTTATTAAACTCATTTTTCATAAAAATCAATAGGCGCTGCAGATATTTTATTTACCTGCTCTTTTACTTGTTGTGTTTGGGATGATTTCGATCAAACGTGTACTTAGCATCTTTATGTTGATATGCAATCTGTTTTGTTGGATTGGTTCAGAAACTGGCTTGTTGTTTTTGTGCACAACGCTTGCTGTTTTCTATGGGCTTTATGATCGGCTCAGAACAAGAGATTTTTTCAGAAGATTTACACCGACCCGAAAAGCTACAATTCGGTTCGCTCGTGTCTTGACTTCTGCGGATACTGCAGATGCTGTTTTGCAGCACGCGTCGGGACTGGTGGCATGGAGCTCGGCTGTTCATGATGGTCAACAAAATTGGTACCTGCCTCTTGTCCCTTTTGTCAAATGTAACGTCGATGCTTCAATCTTCAACAATGGCGGTTCATGCGCTTTTGACATGGTCATTTGTGACTCGGCGGGACCGTTCTTGAGGCAGAAGCGCTTTCGGCTCTTGAGGTGTTAAATTGGATTAAGCAGTGCAGGTTTACTCATGTTGTTCTAGAGCTGGATAATCAAATTCTTCACAAGCTTTTTACTACAAATGACTCGGGTATTTCTTATATTAATTCAGTTGTTGAGGATTGTAAAACTCTATCGCAATGTTTTGTTTCGTGTTGCTTTAGTTGGGTAAGACATAATTTAAACGTTATAGCCCATACATTAGTTCAATCAGTGACTATAAATGAAGTAACAGAGTCCTTGACTATTGATCCGCCTTTGTGTGTTGCCCATTTCTTTTTATCTTAATAGTATCTTCATTTTCTTTAAAGAAATCAATAGGCGCTGAGAGTCTCAGAAACCTTGACGGGAACTAGTTATATATATATATATATATATTCAATTGAAATGTGAATTATAGTATACAAAGATATTATAGAAAAATAATAACACATTGTTTCTTGATTTGAGAGTCGAAACAAGATTTTCATTGTGAACCCACTATGATGTATAACAGTTTTATAAATTTTAAATATCAGTATTCGAAATAATGATATATGTCTTGAAATGTGTCTGGATAACATAAAGGCGAAAAAATAAGCTTGGACGATGTCTAGGCAGAAATAATTGGTTTAAACGGTGCATATGCGGTAATAAATCAATCAAGCGTCTGACAACGCTCTATGAACATAAAGTCAGACACCGACATCCAAAACAATGGCAGAGGGAGGGGTGGGTGCGGTGGGGCACCTGAATCCTCCCCTCACCAGTACACTAGAAAGCAACGCTTAGTAAGTGACTCTCCAAAATTCTGGAAAATATTGAAACCTCATCCAGCGCTAATTTCAGGTTGAAAGACCCTACAAGGAGGTAGAAAGTAGAAGAGGAAGATAACATGGATTAGTTTTGGAATTCTTCTATGTGATCCCTACATAATATAATTAACTTAACTATTGAGCACCTCTTTTTGACACTTGTACGATTAGATCCCTTTAATTGAAATAATAAGCTTAAATTTTAATACTATTTTATATCCTATTTTGTCTCTTTTTATTCCTCCATATATCTGAAATTTGTATTAAATTTTTCTTTTTGTATTAATTTTCACCACTTTATGGATATCGATATAAATTAATCTTCATGTTAATCTCTACCACTGGTATTGATATATTTATTTGATTCACTTTATAATTTTATGCAATTAAATTTTGCGTCATTTCAATGATTATATTCTTAAACGGTGTTTTAAAAAGAGCTAGACGGTAATTAGGTGATCGAAGATTAATCGGAACCTAGGCAGAGATTAATCGAAGTCTAGACGGGTTTAGATGCTAGTCAGTAAGGTTTAGGCGCTAGGCGTAATCGGGCTGCGACTTTCAAAATAGCGTCTAGGTGAGGATTTTAAAATAGTGTCTTAAACTATAATAATACCAATACAAAGAATATAAAAAAAATAGTTAAATTTGCTTTTTTTTATACTTATATTTAGACCTGTTCGTCGGGCAGGCCGGGCCGGGTTTAGGCCGGGCTTGACGGGCTTTTAACAAAAATCGCTATCCCAAGCCCGGCCCAAGCCCATGGTTTAGAACTTCGGGCCCGGGCCGGGCTCGGGCCGGGTTTACAAGATCATTCCCAAACCTGGCCCAAGCCGGTAGATATTTTTTTGTTATAAATTTTTTTATTTAACTAAATTGAAAAAATATAAAATAAATCAAAATATGCTTAAATTTTTAATATAATTGCTTTATTTACTTAAAATCTCTAATACTTAGTAACATATATGGTAATCAAGTATACAAATTTAATAGGATAAAATATATATTTTTAAAATAAT
>CATIWQ010351904.1:0-12667 GCA_949673415.1 Euphorbia schlechtendalii
ATATTTGAAGGGAAGCTCGAAGAAGTGCTTGTGTTATGGAGGATCCAAACCAATCTTAGAAGGCTATGTTGATGCTGACATGGTGGGAGATCTCGATCATAGAAAGTCAACTTCGGGATACGTGTTTACATTTGTCAGGGGAGTAATCTCTTGGCAATCTAAATTACAAAAATGTGTTGCGCTTTCTACTACCGAAGCAGAGTACATCTCAGCTGCTGAAGCAGGAAAAGAGATGATTTGGTTGAAGAGATTCTTTGAAGAGTTGGGTCAAAAGCAAGCTGACTGCATAGTATATTGCGATAGTCAAAGTGCAATAGACTTAAGCAAGAATACTATCTATCACTCTCTAATAAAGCACATTGATATCCGATATCACTGGATATGAGAGCAACTGGAAAATGAAGTTTTTCATCTTGAGAAAATTTCAACAGAAGAGAACCCTTCAGATATGCTGACTAAAGTAATTCCTAGGGAGAAGTTTCAGCTATGCAGTGAGCTAATCGGCATGAGCTCCAACTAGGAGTTGACTTGATAACCCCTTAAGTCTGGAGGGGGAGAATTGTTGGTCCAGATTTCATCAACATTTACCAAATTCAAAGTTTGTTTCTTTGGTAGTTTACCTACCAATTGACTAATTGATAGGTATTCTGCTTATAAAAGGCACTCCCAGCAATCCAAAAATTCATTCCAACAAAAACAACAAAATCAATTTCTTTTGTAGAGTGTTGTTCCTACAAAAGAGTATTTAGAAGTTTCCTCTTGTAGAGTAATTTATTACCACAAGAGAGTAATTAGAGAGGGGGTTGAGTGATTTTACCTTGTGAGTAAACTTGGGGTGTTTCCAACTGTCCTAAAATTATACCTCGAGTTTGAGTATACTTGAGAGAGCTTGTATTTTGTATTCCCATTATTTATTAGTGGAATTATAGGTGCCCAGTGGTTTTTCCCTTTCAAGGGTTTCCACTTAAAATCTCTGTGTCGTTTTATTGTTTTACTTGTTGTTGCGAATCTATTTTAGTTAACACATATCACCTGGCTACCGAATTATCTCTTCGGGACCTAACAGATGTTACCTTGAGCAAAAGCGTGAATATCGCGCTAATCTGGTATAACAATGGACCTTGACTTTCACCATATTATCATCCTCAAGCAATTGTTCATAAGCAAAGGACTCTTGATCTGGAGCGAGATTATCTTTCAGCACAAAAGAGGATTTGAGTTTAGCTTTCAAAGCAATGAGCATAGCTTTGCTCCAAGAACGGTAGTTTTTACAAGTAAGAGGTACATAAACCAAGCACAAGCTCGGATTATCAGAGTCGTGCTTCGATTTGAAGATTGCTTTGCGGAATTTGAGTTACAAGTGTTGATTTATGATCAGAATATCGAAGGTAATGAAAGGCGCGCAAGGAATTTTTTATTTTAACATTGTTCTTGAGAATCACAAAAGCGAAATTAGATTGATAATCAGGCAATGAATTGATACTCTGATATCTTGAAAAAACGATTAAAGCACTGCAATCGTGTAGATGAAAACTGAGGAAAATCTTAATTTTGAATTGCAAAGTAACCGAGTATTTATACATAATGAAATAAAAAGAAAACTGCCAAAACCTAAGTTAAGCTAAGCTGAAATGTGTTGGCAGTACAATTTGAAATATATATATCTCAACAAGAATTAGTAAACTTTCTCGTCAAACTGAATGATTAAAATTTTACCCAAACAATACATAAAATCTGAAAAGAAAAAGAAACCCACTTTATTAGTGAGGAAAGAAAATTGTAGAAACGCAGATAACCAAAATAAGATTGACATCAACTTGAATAAAACGGGGTCAAGATGATTAAGATTGCATTTGCTACATGTCAAAAATTAAAAGCTGGGACAACAAACTAAATTCCCGTTGATTGTAAAACATAAATTGTCTTAAATCTGTTTTAATAACGAGAATGAATAGAACCACGTGAAAGATATTTTTTTTTCTTTGATGTGTTTTGAATTACTTGTTAAGATATAATATGGATTTATCTATTACTCATAATTGTTCAAGAGTTGAATACCTATTTGCATTTTGTTATAGAATAAATCTTTTTTCGTAATTAAAGACTTGGTACTCTTTCTACCAAACAAAGACCCGGTAACCTCGTAAAACTTACCTTAATACAACTTATTTCTAGCCAGCACTAGAATAAAGTCAACAATAATTTATAGAATTTAACAAATACATTATTGTTTGATTTTTGAATTACTGGCATAATTTCAGTATTCATAGAAATGTCAAAGCCAAACATATTCTAAATTTTAAGAGTGTAATTGAGAGCAAATACATACATACATATATACATACATACATACATACATACATACATATATATATATATATATATATATATGTGTGTGTGTGTGTGTGTGTGTGTATACATATATGTGTATACACATATATGTGTATACACATATACACATGTGTATACACATATATGTATATACACATATATGTGCATACACATATATGTATATATACATATACACATATATGTGTATACACATATATGTATATATACATATACACATATATGTGTATATACATATATGTGTATACACATATATGTATATATACATGTGCGTGTGTGTGTGTGTGTGTGTGTGTATATATATATATATTATTGGCATTTATATATTCTAATAGCTAAGTATCCTAATGGATATAAATTTTTAACTGGAATATTAGTTATAGTAGTAACTAATTTATATCTATCATTTCTATGATAATTTCTGATATAAATTGTAAATACATAGTTATACTACTGTCCATTTGCCTTCCAATAGTAGGTCTGTCTAAATTATGTTTATATTTTGAAGGTATTAGTTTATTGTCTATTTTAGATGTTGAACATCTAGAGTCTATTAGTGCTAATCCTTTAACAATTAAGTCTTGTATTTTACAAGTTATTTCAATAGTGTAACTTGTATATGGTGTTTTATAAGGCTGTCTATTAATTTTGTGATAATTAAACCTTTTCTCATATAAGTCTAATAAAATTTCATCATTTATATCAATTTCTAGTAAATCTATAATATATTTCTGACTACTTTCTTGTATAGCTATTTCTAATTTTCTTCTTCTAGCATACTTATTCTTTCTTCTAGATTAGAAATTCTATCTTCCATTAGTCTAAATCTTTCTCTCCAAATTTTTTGTTCTATGTCATCTTTAAAAGTATAAGTATTTTTGGATTCTGTTGCTAATGTTGGCCATTCTAAACTATTATCTTCTTCCCAACAGTATTTATAAATTTCTGTATAATAATTATAACATTGAGCTCTTAATTCTATAACTGGGTACAAATGACAATTATAACGTTCTTTATCATTATTTCCTTTTCTATAATTCCATGTATGTTCTATACATTCAGTTCTATCGATAAAGTCTATATTTATATTTTTATATCTTTCCATCGCATCAATAAGTCTAACGGTTCATTATTATTATCATCATCTTCAGAAGTATATTATTCTATTTCACTTACAATTGAGTATATAGTTTCTGTATTACTTACTTCTTCAGTTATTGCTAGTAGGTCTAATTAATATTTTCTACTAATCTCGATTCTCTGGTATGTATGTTATGTTTATTAGGACATTTGGTAGATAAATGACATATTTCTCCACATACATAACATGTAATAGTATCTTTGTATTGTCTTTTATCATTAAACCTTCTAGTATGTCTCTTAGGGTTTAAAAATAGCTTTCTAGCATTGGTTTTAGATTTTCTAATATAGTAGGATTTTCTTGTTTTATTGTATGGTTTCTTAGTTTTATAGTATTTATAATTTTTATTTTTAGATTTCTTGTTACAAGAAATACAATTCTCTTGTCCATGTTGTTGCGACGTATAAATATTATTACAATATCTATAGTTGTCTTTCATTTGTCTTTGTATGCTTATTTCTGTACATTTCTTTTCTAAGTGCTTCATTATTTGATATACTAATGTATTTATATTTAAAGTATAATTACTTTCTTTTTCTAAAAACTTATTTCCCTCTTCTTGTATTTCTTGACCTAATGGTCCAGGCAGTTTAAGAAGTAATTTCTTCATAAATTCTTTATTATAAGTATTTTGGCTTTTAGTTGTAAAATGTATATAGTCATTTAAAAATAGTACTATATATTTCCAGTCATTAAGCTTTAGTTGTTCTAAATTTCTTATTGCTTCTTTTTGCTGTATAATTGATCCAATATTAGGGTTTGTTGCAGTCAAAATATTGCTTATAGTATTACAGAAATTCCATGGATTATTTCCTACATTTATCAGTCTGATATATTCTTGTGGAAAATTGATTTTAAAATCATCCCATGCTCTTTTAGCAGTATTTCCCAGTGTAATTTCTAAAAAACTATACATTTGTTCTGTTATGATTAAAATTCTTTTCTAAATAATTCTTAACAGTTAGGCTCTTCTTTGTATATCCCTATAGGAAATCTATTTCCTTTAGATTTATATCTTTCATTATTACTTTGGTATTCAGTATATTTTCTCGGAGGTATATTTCCTCTAGTATAATTTATAGGTGTAGGTCTGTTTTTTGGAGGTTCTAAAGGTGTTTCTAATGCTCCAATTCCTTCCATTAATTCTTTTGGTATATTACTAAGGAATTCTTCTAATTCTTCTGTATCCGTTAGATTTCTAGTATAATTACTTCCAGTCTCTTCTGATTCTAAAACCCTTATAATTTCTTCTAAGTATATTCTTTTCTCAAAAATATCTATTATTATTTGAGGTCTTTTATTCTCGTATGCTTTTTTAATCCAGTCTTGTTTTTCTTCTATAGATTGATTTATAAATTGTATTATAATTTTCTCTGGTTTTAAAATATTCTTCATTATATAGATCATAAAATATAGTTTCTAAAGGGTCTATAAACAAATAATATTATACAATAAAGCTAAAGAATAAAGAAGTTACTAGATCATATAACCAAGACAATCCTGACGGATTAGTAGACAATACTCAATTTATAACTAGACAAGATAAAATATAGACTAGTCAACTTAATAATTTTATAGCTCTTCGAACTATAGGATTTGCAGACTTAGACGATCAATTAGAATTTATTAAAAATCTAATAAAAGAATTTCATTTAAAAGTTAAAGCAGATTAACAAATAAACGAAAGAATGTTAGAATCAATACATAGTAAGATAGATCGCATTAGTCAAACCCAAGAAATACAGCCTAATAATTCTCTACAATTATTAGAAATAAATAAAAAATTAGACGAGCTTAAAAGCTTAATACTTGATACTAATAAATTTTTTAGGGAAAATTTATAAAAATTAGAAGAGATAAATACTAAGCTTGAATTAATACCTAAAGATTTATATATACCTGATAACTTAGAACTAAAAATAAAAAATCTAGAAAATTTATTAGAAAATATTTATAAAGACGCAAAAAATAAAAATGAAAGATTAAATAACCTTTCAAATATAATAATAAATACAAAGTTTAGAAAGTCAAAATCAGTTAAGACTTAATCCAATAAGAACTGATACTTTTATAATTTATAATCCCCCAGATAATGAATAATAAATTTTTAGGAAGAAGTTATACTTTAAGAGGTAGTAGTAGTACTAATATTGAAATACAAAGTGAGAATAAATTTAAAAGAATTTTTGGTATAAAATCAAAAGAAAATACTGAAGAAATAAATATAACCGAAGTAATAGATGTTGAAAAAGACTTAGAAAATTATAAACAAAATGAGAAAAAATTATTAAACACTAAAATACTTTATCAGAAGGGTAAATGGACAGAAAACTATAGACTTCTTAAGAAATCTGAAGAAAAATCTATAAAATGTGGAGATGAAGACATAGTTAAAATACCTTTATTAAAAAAATCTTTAGCTAAACAAATATCTAAAGATGAATATAAATATACTCATTTAGACCTTATTATAATAGGAATAAAGGGCATGACTAGACAAGACTTAGGAGCACATACTATAATAACAATATACAATGATTCAATACAAGAAGAAACTAAGAAACACATAAGTATAATGGATATAGACATGAATGATAATAGAGGATTATTCTATTGTGTTCCAGAATTCTTCTTAGAATCAAAAGACTTACATCAGATAAAGATAGGAATCATGACTAAAGGTTATGGTTTAATAAATAGAAATAATCTTGTTATAACTATTGGATTAATTGGTAAATCAATTAATTCAACCAATATAAAATATACATGTAAGGTGGAAGATATAATACAAGCCTTAGCATCAAAAGGTATTAGATTTATAAAACCACCAAAATTTTCAGTTGAAACTTATGCTAGAATAGAATGGAATATAACTAGACTATTTGAAGAAAATCAAATAAAACTTATACCAGACCAAAGTCAAATCTTTGAAGATAATAATGGAAGAATTAGTATTAGATTTGATAATTATAAAAATCAGATAGAAAACTTAGAAACAAATACTCAGACTAATAGTTCATGGGCTATCAATGATCAGAACATAGACTTGGTAGATATAAAATTAGACCAGCAATATCATTGGTATTTGCTACTAAAACTTTTTTTCAAGGGGATGAGAGGCAACTAGAAAAGCAAAAGTAGAAACAAATACAGATAGACTATTCAGAAAACACAGACTTTCATATAATAGAATCAGATTATATTTATTCAAATCAATTAAATAATAAAATTTTGGACGATGATATTTTACAGTATCAATCTAGACTTGAAAAATTAGAAATTATAGGAGAAAATCCTCAGAAACATTGGAATAGAAATCCAACAGAATATAAATTAGAAATTGTAAATCTTGATATAACTATAAGAGCGAAAGCAACACCTGCTAATAATCAAGAATTAGAATGGTATAAAGAAGCTCTAGAAGAGCTTATAAGAAATAATTTTATTAGACGATCAGAATCAAGATATAGATCACCTAGTTTCTTTGTTAATAATAATGCAGAAAAGAAACGAGGAAAACCTAGAATGGTAATAAACTATAAGCAGTTAAATGATAATACTGAAGATAATGGATATGATATACCAAATAAAGAAATGCTTATAAATAAAATACAAGGATCAAAATTTATGAGTAAATTTGATCTAAAATCAGGATACTATCAAATAAGAATGCATGAAGACTCAATAGAAAGGATTGCATTTATTTGTCCAAATCCCATAGGACACTGGGAATGGCTAGTAATGCCATTAGGACTTAAAAATGCACCTGCCGTTTTTCAAAAAAGAATGGATCGAATTTTTGAGAATTATTCAAACTTTACTGCGGTATATGTAGACGATATACTTGTTTTTTAGTAAAACTGCTAAAGATCACAATAGACATCTTAGACAAGTTTTTAAGAAATTTGAAGATAATGGCCTAATAATATCAAAAAAAAAGATAGAATTGGGAAAGACTAAGATAAATTTCCTAGGAGTTGAGACGGAAAAATAGAATTACAACCGCATATAACAAATAAGATTTTAGATTTCCCAGAGACTATAAAAGAAAAGAAACAATTACAACAAATACTAAGATTGTTAAAGTATGCCAGACCTTTTATAAAAGACTAGTCAAAATACTTAAAACCATTATACCTGAAGACTGGTAAAGAAGTATTTGAGAAATTGAATTATAATGATTATGAAATAATTAGAAAAATAAAAGAAAAGGTAAAAAATTTACCTAAATTAGAAATTCCTTTAGATACAAACTATTTAATAATAGAAACTGACAGATCAGCATTAGGATGTGGAGCTGTTTTAATCAGCAAATCACATAAAATTGCAAATAAGACAGAAGAAAGAATTTGCAGATACTCTAGTGAATCCTTTAAAGAAAAAGGAGAAATTAGTACCATAGATTCAGAATTGTTAGCCATATACTATACTTTAGAATCATTTGAATTTTTTATAATCGGAAAGACAGAATTTACTATTAGAACAGATTGAATTGCTATTGTTAAATACTATAATAATTTAAAGAAAGAAAAGAAAAGATCATCATACAAAAGATGGCATAAATTGACTTCACTCTTATTACAGAAAGGATATAACCCACAATTAGAACATATACAGGGTGAAAATAATAATATTGCGATATACTATCTAGATTCTTACAATTTTCTGATTATGCAGGAAATTCTAATCAGACGCGGAGGGAATAAATAAGAAGATGAGACCTTCTAAAGATAAAGGAAAAATAACAAGATATCAGGGAAATACTTCAGTTAGACCCTCACTAGAAGATCTAACAAGTACTTCAGAAAGTAATCAAATGCCTGAAGACATACATATGATAAATAAAAAGCAGCCTAAACTAAAGGCTTTGGTATTTTCAGATAAACCCAACTAGATCATATAACTAAGACAATCATGATGGATTAGTAGATAGTACTCAATTTATAACTAGTCTGCAAATCCTATAGTTCCAAAAGATATAAGATTATTAAGTTGACTAGTTTGTATTTTATCTTGTCTAGTTATAAATTGAGTACTGTCTACTAATCCGTCAGGATTATCTTGGTTATATGATCTAGTAACTTCTTTAGCTTTATTGTATAATATTATTTATTTATTGTTCATTCACCAATAAAAGTCTTTCTAAATTCTTTGTTCTAAGTTATCAGGTATATATGAATCTTTAGGTATTAATTGATCTTTATGTTCAGTAACCTGTATTACCTGCTCCCATGTCTTCTAAATTCCTATAGTTCCAAGAGCTATAAGATTATTAAATTGACTAGTCTGTATTTTATCTTGTCTAGTTATAAATTGAGTACTGTCTACTAATCCGTCAGGATTGTCTTGGTTATATGATCTAGTAACTTCTTTAACTTTATTGTATAATATTATTTGTTTATTGTTCATTCACCAATAAAAGTCTTTCTATATTCTTGGTTCTAAGTTATCAGGTATATATGAATCTTTAGGTATTAATTGGTCTTTATGTTTAGTAACCTGTATTACCTACTCACACACACAGAGTTGAAATTGTAAACATTTCTTATTTTTTTTGTAAGAAAGGGAAGGAAACAAATACAAAAACAAGAGCTACGCGCATAGAACATTTCTATATTTCCTAATCGTGAATTTTTTTATTTGTGAAAATCTAAACTCTAATTTTTCAAAATATGGTGTGAATCAAATCTATATCTCTCATTTGTCATCTAATATTGTCGCTTTGTCTATTTAGTATTTTAGTTACTCATTTTATGTTTCTTTTACATAATTTGTAACTTTTTATTATCAAAGTGAGATTCAATCATTTACCATTTCGTCTATATACTATGTAATCAATTTACAAAATATCTAAAAAATGATTTTAAAGGAAAAGATAAATATATTGTATAACACATGAACTAAATGAATTAATACCGGAAGAAAATATGTAACAAAAATTGCAAAATTTTTATGTAAAAGAGTTAAATGAAAATAAATACGAATTAATTAATTAGAAAAGGGAACATTGTTGGAAACACCAATTTTGGGGATACGTGAAATGTGATGTTTTTGCAATCCCACGTAGATTAAAATGTTTGTTTCCAAGATAAATTGTGATTTTTACTTTTCACGTGAAATTTCATTTTAATGAAATACCCATTTTGAAATATTTTTATTTAATTACTCATTTTTAATATATTTTTTAATAAAATATTTTTTTATTAAATTGTCAATTTCTTTTAAAGTGTTTTAATTACAATAGTTTCTTTTTTTTTAATTAATGTTTATTATGACATTTTTTATTTTATAAGATTCTCCTTTATCAGCAAAGATTGTAAGATTTTTAATCAACGTTTATTATGACAGTTTTTTAATTAACGTTTGTTATGACAGTTTTATAATTACAAATATTTCTTCCTTTTTATTAACGTTTATTATGGTAATTTTTTATTTTGTAAGATTCTTCCTTATCAGCAAAGATCGTAAGATTTTTAATTAACATTTATTATGACATTTTTTTAATTAACGTTTATTATGACAGTTTTTTAATTACAATTGTTTCTTCCTTTTTATTAACGTTTATTATAACAGTTTTTTATTTTGTAAGATTCTCCCTTATCAGCAAAGATTGTAAGATTTTTAATTAATGTTTATTGTGTCATTTTTTTAATTAACGTTTATTATGATAGTTTTTTTAATTACAATCGTTTCTTCCTTTGTAATTAATGTTTATTATGGTAGTTTTTTTTATTTTATATGGTTCTCCCTTATCAGTAAAGACTGTTTTTCCTCAATTGAATTCACGTTAATTAGTAGTTTCTTTCTCGTTAATCATGGTTTTCTGATTCTTCTTTTTTTTACGTTAAATTGCTTCTAAATGAACCATACACATTAAACAATCACAACCATACAACAGTAGCCAAACCCATACATATTATCAAAATGAACTATACACATTATACAATTACAACCATACAATACAACCAAATCCATACACATCAAAATAAACTATACTCATTATGTAATTACAACCATACAACAGTAGTCAAACTCATACACATCAAAATGAACTATACGCATTATACTTGTATAACCATACAACAGTGACCAAACCTATACATCCATACATAATTTACATTTGAATGTTGTGTCCGGGTGGTGTTTCTTGCAGAATATCTGGTCATCATCTTCTTCTTGTTCAAATTTGTTATAAATGATAAAAAATGTAAGCTTCAAACACATGAAATACAATTTATACAAATTGACGATAAATCCATACAATTAATAACTGTAAAACTATACAAATACACACACACACACAATTACAACCATACAACAGTAGCACAACTTATACACATTATCAGAATAAACTATACATATTATACAAACACAATCATACAACAGTAGTCAAACCCATACACATTTTCAAAAACCCGTTTTCATAAACCCTAGATTCAAATTCTGATTAAACATCTTAATTGAACCCCAACCATTTAAACCACACTTTCTAAAAAACCATATTTAGAATCAAAATAATGGTCCGAATCTCGATTTTTACCACAATCAATGCGAATCCCAACCATATAAACCATACACTTCCCAAAAAAATACCATTTGATGAGATTTAGTACCTAAGAAACCCTAAATAGTATAATCTGACAATGGGAATCTAGTGAATGAGTTTCAAACCCATATACACCATACACTTTCGAAATAATGTCAAAATAGAAAACCTACTTTATAGAAGAAATCTCTGATCGGTTTCTAATATCCTGTTTATGTTGTTGCTGCAGTTCCTTTTTTTCGATTTTGGGGTTAGGGTGATGATTTTGTTGGAGAATCGAGTTCAAGAAGGTGGAACCAATTGCAAGTTTTCCTATTTTGCAGCTTGTCCACCATTTGCAGATTTCTTATTGCAAATTAGTGGAATCGAGTTCAGGATTCATTGTTCTTAGGTAAATGATGATGGAGAGACGGGGGTTGAAGAAGGTTGGAACTGTTTAGAATTGTTCCTATTTTGCAGCTCGTTGTATTCTATATGGAATGTGCCGCAAATCTTGGGTTAATTAATTAGTGGAGATACGGTAATTAATTAGAGGGGGACATATAAATTTGAAAAAGGGGTATTTTATTAATTAGTTTATCTAATTGGGGTATTTTATTAAATGCATGGGTGCAAACATGAAACTGATATCTCATATGGGGTATTTATATAAAAAGCCCAAAAAAAGCCAACTACATTTTTACCCTAAAACTTGGTCAATTTTACCAAGTGCAACCCTAAACTTTGACTTGTTACTATTAAACTTCCAAAATTAGCAAAGTGTATTAGTGAGACTCCCTAGTGCCACCAATTTTGATTTATTTGACTTTTCAAAGATGAAATATTCCATATTTTATCTCCAATCAAAATGTGTCACATGATATTAAGAGGCTTAGAAATGTACTTTTGCCAAGTTTATGGGAGTTAGAAAGGCCCCAAAACTTGGCAAATTTTGACTTGTCCCTGTTGAACTCTCAGAATTGGCAAAAGTGTATTAGTGAGACCCCACAATGTGTCACGTGGCATTAAGGAGGTTAGAAATGCATTTTTACTAAGTTTAAGAGGTTAGAAGGACCCTAAAATTTGGCCGATTTTGCTAAGTCCGACCTTAAACTTTGACTTGTCCTTATTAAACTCCTAAAATTTGCAAAAGTGTACTAGTGAGACCTCCTCAATGTCCGGTGTCACCAATCTTGATTGGTTTGACTTTTAAAGGATGACATATTCCTGATTTTCCCCTCTCCAATCAAAAGGTGACATGTGGCATTAAGGAGACTAGCAAATGCACTTTTGCCAAGTTTAAGCGGTTAGAAGGGACATGTGTGAATTGAGTCCTAGATTTGGTAAAACTTGTCAAGTTTCAGAATTAAATTTGTATAATAAATTGTGTTTTCTCCGAATGTTAAGAACTATGAAAATGAAAGGATGCTTGAAAGCAACACTCAAGCATGGACTATTGATTCACTACTTTTGAAGTTCAAACCACGTAAAAAAATAGAAGGCTTTTTATAAGACTACACTCAAAACAAACAGCACTCACAAAATTAGAATATAACGAGGAAGACTTTAACCATATGAATTATCTACGAGTCATAATTGTTGAAAGTTATATATATATATATATATATATATATATATATATATATACATAT
>CATIWQ010351905.1:0-17630 GCA_949673415.1 Euphorbia schlechtendalii
AAATCTCTGTGCCTTGGTGGGCAGTCCCCCGGACATTAAGCCTCACAAGACTCTAATTCCTGAAAAGAGCTAATCCAGGTGGCGACTCCACACTAAGAGACATAGGATTCGGGTTCAAATCGATCTAAAACATTTTTCCCTTTTACTCTTTCAATCTTTTTTCCCGAGTCCCCGACCTGGTGCTTTTCTTTTCAAACACCCCGGTGGACCGCGTCTATGAAATCGCATGCTCTCGGCCCACTGCTCTGTGTCGCCCGGTCACACAAAGTAAAGTTGTAAGTTAGGCAAGTGAAAGCTAAAGTTGATCAAACTGTATCCACTCTTTAATGGGAGTCATCAATTCTCACAATTCCTACGTCTACTTTGAATTCAATCTCGACTTGTACAGAACCTCCATTAGGATGCTATTCCTTGTGAATATTGAACAAATGAATGTTGAAGAATAAAAACTTTTATTAATAAGTGCTTTGCAATTCCACTCATACAACAATTGTTCAAATTTGTGGAGAAATCTAGTGATTGAAATAAGAATAGAATCACTTATATATTTTTCTCTATAACACTTTGAACTTAGCAAAATCTATATAATTTTCACTCTCTATCATGTATCATGCCACACATGTCATCTCACACACTCTACATGAAATGGTTGATTTAAACCTCTATTTATAGAGTGTGAAAGGTTGCGTTTATCCAAACAAATAGTCATGTCCATTGGTGAAGGGTTACATCATCTTCAATGTGATTGGATGAAAGATTTCATCCTTATCTTTAATGGATAGGCAACTTTTTATGGTTTCATTATCTCCAAAAGGTGTCTCTTCGACTGATAGTTGATGGTGGTTGATCATTCTTATCCGGCGGTTTGAAGTTGAGAAGAGTTGATCAAAACCCATCATGATTCGCAAGTGTGACATACATGTCACGATCGTGAATATAAGTTGGTAACTGACTATTTGTGAAGAATGATAAGTCCCTATCGTGATAGATAGTCGCGAGTGTGATTTGGCCAATAGCGAGTAGGAATCACGATCATGACATGGTTGTGACTTATGCTTTTCTTCATGATTCTTCTTTGCAACTTTACCGATCTTTGAGAACTTCGATCCTAAGCCAATTCCTTGCATTCCATGCATCTTTTTGCACCTTTTTCACTCTTTTTGCATAGAATTCAATCTTTGATCATTTCACTCCCAAGATTCACCTAGTTTCTGCACTTACACCAAAAATAACAGCATACCACATGAAATCTTTTATATGAAGTATAAAATGACTCTAAACCACATCATTTTATGAGTAAAAATATCAAGTTAATAAGCGTAATCATACACATATCAGATACCTTTGTTAGCCTTTAGATTAAACTTACCTAACTGCTCCTTGGTGTTAAGAATAAAGCACCTGTAGCCAAATGATCTGAGAAGACCAATCTTAGGCTTTCTCCCTTGCCAAAGCTCATAAGGTGTCTTCTCAAGAATTGGGTAAATTAAAACCTAATTCAAGATAGAACAGGTTGTGTTAACAGCTTCTCCCCAAAAGTCCTTTGGTAGATTATTATCACTCATCATGGATCAAGCCATCTCAACTATGGTTTTATTCTTCCTTTCTAAAATTCCATTTTGTTAAGGAGTATAAGGAGTAGAAAACTTACGATCAACACCATATGCTGAGCATAATTCTTCGAAATGGAAATTCTTGAATTCACGTTCATGATCACTTTGGATTCTACTGATTTTAGTTCCTAGTTCATTCTAAATTCGATTATTGTGTTTGACTAAATATTTAAAGGTTTCATCTTTATTACTTAACAAGACTACCCAAGTGAATCTTGTGAAGTCATCCACAACCATCAATGAGAATCTCTTACCACTGATGCTCAGAGGCAAAATTGGGCTAAAAAAATCAAGGTGGTGGAGCTCCAACGGTCTCTTAGTTACTACGTGATTGATAGACTTGAATGATTTCTTAACTTGCATACCGAGTTGACAAGCTTAGCAAAGTTTATCATTCTCAAGCTGATATTGGGTAAACCCACAATTATTTTCTTTTTGGCTAGTTTGGAAAGTCTGTTCATATTTATATGACCCAACCTTCTATGCCAAAGCCACGAATTATCCTCCTTAGATACAAAATAAACATTAGTGAAGCTCGAGGATAAATCAATCATATACACATTATTAATTCTAGGAGCAAAGAGTATAGTTGAGTCAGTCATACAGTCAATAACTAAGCAACCTGCTGAGTCGAATGTAACCTTCATGCCTTTTTCACAAAGCTGGGTCATACTAAGTAAGTTGACCTTGAGTTCTTTGACTAGAGAAACCTCTTCGATTAAAGGAGAAACACCAACCGTGACACAACCCATAATCTTACCTTTTTGGTTATCTTCAAAACTGACACTTTCATTTCTTTTACACTCCAATGAGATGAACTGGCTTTTATCTCCCATCATATTCCTAGAGCATCCGCTATTCAAATACCACATTCTAGTATCATCAGCTGATCTTAAGCTCACCTGCAAAACAATTATGTTTTCTTAGGTACCCATGCTTTTGAGTTGGGTCTTTTTTTTGTTAGCAGTGTGTCAATTAGACCAGTCGTACTTGTCATAATAACCATTTTTATACCTACTAAGAACTATAGCATGTCCATCTTTTCCACCAAAGCCACACGCCACTTTTTCTTGAGGCTAGCTCGCTTTCTTCTTTCTAAAGAAATTTTTTCTCTTAGAATTGCGAGATTGTTTACTCAAATTTGGACTATTGGTTGGAGGAAGAATCCATTTCTCCTTTAAAGTTGTTATCTTAGCAGTCAACTCATCTAATCACTTAGTGAGCTTGCTGTTATGGCATTCATGAGACTCAACTTTTTCTTGAAGAAAACGGATATCAAGAGACAAGGAAGCGATTGTATCTTCTTGATCTTAACTTCTCCTCAATAGATCCTTGATGTTTTTCCCTTCCCTATTATTCAGTTTCATAACATAAAAAATTACTAAAAAGAACTCTTCAATTGATAAAGGAATTTAAGGATGTACCTCAGTTTGAGGGATTTTCCCTTTGTTGTGCTCAACTTCAGAGTCAAACAGTGGATTGGTAGCTCTTAGAAGTTGATGTTGAGCTCTCATCCCATTCATTCTTAATCTCCATTAAGTAGTGGTTGCCAAAATTTGTAGCTTCTTCATTTGAGGAAGAAGATTCCTCGCAATCTTTATAGGTGGAAGCAAGTGCCTCATTCATCTTGGCAAACCTCTTCTTATATCTATCCTTCTTGATCTTTAGATAGGATGATTAGATACGGCCTTTTTCACCATAGCTAAAGCACTTGATGTCTTTGCTGTGTTCCTTCTTGGACCCTTCCTCAGCTCCACGTCGGTGCTGATTTGATTTGTTTTTAGTGGGAAACTTCTTCTTGTTGAACTTCCTATCCTTCTTCATGAAGTGCTTGAATCGCCTGATCTGAAAATTCATTTTCTCATTTGAATCGCTGCTAAAGGATTTGTTTGATGAATCAACCTTCAAGATAATGGCCCTGCCCTCTTTCTCGTTGCCTTTACTCCTTTTAGAGTCATTTGTATATTTCCTCAAGGATATCCTAAGTTATCAAGGTGCCTATAAGCTCATCATAGCTATAGGTCTTAAAATCATGAGCCTCTTCAATTGTGCTTTTCTTGTTATCCCACTCAACAGTGAGGAAATGAAGAATTTTCTTCACTACCTTTTATTCGGTGAACCCCTTGCCCAATCTCTTTAGTTCATTAGCAATGTTAATGAACTTGGTATTCATGGATTGAATACCCTCGCTATTGCCCATCTAGAAAAACTAATACTCCTTGAGCATGAGGTTGATCTTAGACTCCATGACCTTATCAATCCGCTCGTAGGTAATCTCAAGCTTCGTCTATGTTTCTTCCGTAGTCTTTGTAAGTTCTTGTTGAACTTTGTAAGATCTAGCGCACAATGTAAGTAATTGATGGCTCCTGCATTCTCTTTGAGAAGCCTCAGGTCACCATCATCATAATCCTCAGGATCGACTGGGACACATTCCCCATTCTTTCCAATTATAAGAATTCTAGGGCTAAGCTATATAGCGAGCCATGCTTGCATGCTCTGTAACTGAATGAATTTTTCATGCCGTTTTTCCAAAACATGTAATGATTTCCTTCAAATAGTGGAGGCCTAGATATTCCTTCTTTAAGGAGTACCGTCTATCCTAAGTCAGAGCTAAAATTGTTATAACCCATTTTGGATCTTTAACTCAAAGATTGAATTTGAGCAATTGCTCGGATACCACTTGTTGGTCTGAAACAACTTAATATGAGGGGGGTGATCGCTTTACATGGTTCTTTTAGGTATTATAAAAAAATCTTTTCCAAGTTCAATTTTAAGATGCGTGCTAAGTGAAAATGTGCTAAGCTGGGTCTAAAAACTATAAAATACTCAAGTTTTCTAGTAAAATTTATCTTCAATCTTTGCTGAGTACTTTACTTAGCTCGGATTGCTTTTTCAATCAAGACTTTTATAGTGGAAAGAATGATGGCTGAGTAAAACGTGATAAAGATATGCAAAAAAGGTTAAAACTTTAACACCTGATATTTTATTCTGGTTCGACCCCTAGCCTACCTACAGTCCCCGGATTCCTTTCTAAGCTTTAATCCACTAGTTTTCCTTCCTTCCTTAGGTGGAGAAGCCTTTACAGTTGGTAGACAAGATTACAGAAAGTACCTTTCTTTCTAAATATCACTCAAACATAGTTTAGGTACCCTTCCTAAACTATCACTTATCTCTTTGAAAGAAATTGTGAAAAGAGGATTTCAACTTATAGAATACGTTGAATCCTTTAAAATGTTAAATCTAAAGTGATATCTCTCTATTACAACTTGATTTGGAATTTTTGAAGGCTAGGAATGATTGAATAGAGTTTCAACTCCTAAGAAATTCGAGGCGATTCACTAAGTTTGAAAGCCTGCTTTAGTCTTCTATTTATATTTAATGTTCTTCGAAGTGGTTGTTGCAAACTTCTTATCCTGATATTGTCTTCAATTTCTCTTCTCTTCAAATCTTTCGAATTTACCCGTTTGAAACAAATTCTAGGACGTTTAGAGACTGAGAATTTGAATGTTGAAGTGCGAGATTAATCAATTAATCCGAATGCATCAAAAACTCATTTCCTCCAAGTAATTTCTTTTGATAGAGAGGTGCACCAGATGCAAAGTGGAATTTTGTGAATGGTTAACTTGTTGATGTTGCAGAGAGGTGCATGGACACTGAGAAAACGGCGTATGTCAGAGGATTCCTTTTACCTTGAACTTTAGTGAGAATTCTCCAACATTTTGTACTGACACCTTTTTCGCGGTAAGGAGCACTTGAATATTCTCTTTAATTTCAGCATCTTTTATCCTGAAAAGCATCAAAGGAATATTTTGTTCCTCACAGACGTAGTTTAACACATTTGTGTCATGCATTTCTCTAAGTGTTAACTAACTCAGCTTTTATAACAAAAAGCTAACTCAGCTTTGCTGAGTCTATATCTTGTATACTATGTAATACTAGGCTGAACTTAGCTTTTCTTACTCTAAGCCATAACTTAATTAATCATCCGATAAACTGAGTTGTTTTCCCTTAAACAATCTCAAGTAAACTTGATTAATTAAGATTCTACTTAGTACTCAATTAATTTCACTATCCCGAATAGTTTGTTATTTCTAAAATGTTTTTAGTATTAAGAAATACTTTTAACTTGGGTTCAACATCTTTAAAAAGTGATATCACAAAATTAACTTGTGTTATTTCCCATTTTACTGATGCTGAGTATAAGTTACTTAGCAAACTATGTTAGTTATTTGTCCAAGTCTTATTAGGTAAGCTAAGATTGAACAAATAAACATAACCAAATTTTGATTGCTAGGACTAAATACTAACTACACTACTAAGTTAACATTTACTTTTTAGTGTTTAACATCCTCAAAAATCTTAACTCAAGATTGTTGAGTTAACATCCTCAATCCTATTGAGTTTAGATTTCCATATTCCAAGTGGAGTACAATGCTCATATAATATAATTAATCAAACCTAACTTAACTAATTTAATTTACTGCCAAATTAAAAATATTCAAGACATGTCAATTTAATTGGTTCTAGTGTAAATCTATTAAGATTGGTGAGTTTGTCGTTGTTGATTTGAGTTCTTCAAACCCTTACAATCATAGTTGATTTAGAAATCTGTCTTTCGGTAAGGTTCATTATAATTGAATAATCTACCATGGCATAAATGGCCTATTGCAACTCCCTAAAAGTATCTCTTTCGGTGTTAAAATTGTTACAGGTAAATGGCCTATTGCAACTCCCGAAAAGTATCTCTTTTGGTGTTAAAATTGTTACAGGTAAATGGCCTATTGCAACTCCCCAAAACTATCTCTTTCGGTGTTGAAATTGTTACCGGGAATAAACAACACATTTAAAAAAAAGGTTTCTTTTTGCTTCAGCAAAAAGTTTCTTTAAAAGTCTCTAATAGTATCATGAAAGTGTTGTCACAGGTGCCCATACAAATACTTTTACATTCTTAGGCTAGTTTAATCAGGCACTGCCATAAATGTAAAAAATAATTAGCTTTGCAATGACAACACTTTTGAATACAATTGCAACATTTTTAGTGATGATTGCAATGCTTCGAATACCATTGCAACCTTTTTTCATAAACATGTTTATTTCATTACAATGTTTGAAACAATAATCTAATTAATTACTAATTGGGTAAAAGAAGAATACGGAAATGGTGAACTTAAACCTAGGGTGTTTTCCTGGCAGACACCACCATTCATAGAGAATGGTGGTCACCAATCACCATTCGGTTTCTTTCTCAGTGAATACACCACCATTTCATGATTGGAACCCTATGCTAGAATAATGGACGTAAAGTCCCATGCAAGATTTAATTTGAGAATTTTCCAAATAGTTATGATAGTTTTACCATGAAGAGGGTATTTTCGAGGATAGAAGTGAAAGGAAGTGTTTATGTGGCTAGGAAACGTACTTGGAGGAACTTAAATTTTGGATTTCTCACCCTAGATGATCATTTGCCGATGGAAGAGGCTCTCTATAGGCTCAATTCGAATTTCGATCGAAATAGTGAAACTCAAGGATTTTATAGCGAGATTTTCCAAACCTTATGCTGTTGCCAGGTTATTACGAAGAAGAAGATGATGCCTGGACCGTTTGTGCAGAAGACTTTCAGAGAATCATTTAGAGATGATAGGTCATACGTGAATGTGGTGTCTCAGGAGTAGAGGAGTGTGGGGCTGGCAAAGCCGATGGCTACTGAAGGAAATAAATCCAAGTGAGGGGCTATTGATGTTGGTTTGAAGGCTATGGACGAGAAGGTTGGACCTCTAATCTTATTGTTGAGGTTGCACCATGGAAATCACAAGCTTGTTTGGCTAAACATAGCTCAATCACGAATATTAGAGGTACCTTTGGATTGGTTAATGAGAAAGGGTTTGAGATTGAATTCGTGACACTAATGGGAGGCAATTTTTTCATCATTGGGTTTAATTTAGTGGATTCTATGCATGAGTTTGTGAATGGTGAGTGGATGGTTCTTGCGAACGTGTATTCAGAAGTGGTGCATATATGTAATGAGTTTTCTTCAAAAGAGTGAATTATGTATCTTGACTTGATGGGAATTCCATCAATTTTAGCATGTGAGCCCTTGATTAGGAAGCTAGCTTCGAATTTTGGTCGTATTATAGCTATAGATTGTGATTTTTCATGTCCCAATTGCCTTGATGTGGTCTCTTGTCTTGTTTGGATACCCATTGGCTCGGTTGGGCGATCATTTAAATTGAGGGTTGGTGCAAGAGAGGTTAATGTGAAAATGGATTTGCACCAAGGTGTTGGATGCAACCATTTTGAAGATAGTGTAGTTGAGTATAGTGAATAAAATGATTCGAAAATGGACTCGAATAATTTGGAATCTGATCAATCTTCATGTTAGAGCTCCCTGGATGGCTCGACAATTCATAGACAGGGATTTTTCTCTATTACAAATAGATGGGAAACTAAGTGTTTGCTTTATATTGCTTGAAATTGGAATTTTTGAATTTTGTGATTGCTTGGACAGTATTTTCAGCTCTTAAGAAATTTGAGGTAATTCACCAAGTTTGAACGTATGCTTCAGTTTTCTATTTATACTTGAAGGCGTTGGAAGTAGTCATCGCAAAATTCTCATCCTGACTTGTTCTTCTTTTTCTCTTCTCTTTACAGCTTTCAAATATGCCCATTTGAAATAGATTCCATGATGTTTAGAGACAAAGAGTTTGAACGTTGAAGCGTGAAATTAATCTATTAATCTTAATGCATCAAAAAATCATTTCTTCAAGCAAAGTCATTCAAGAAAAGAAGAGCACGAGATGCGGCATGGAATCTTTTGATTTAAAGATTTGCTGACATTATAGAGAGTGTAGAGACACTAGAAAAATGGCGCATGTCAAAGATGCCTTTTTCTTGGAAGCTCATGAGGAATCTCTAACATTCTGTACTGATACCTTTTAGTTATGAGGACTACATGAATATCATTTTAATTTCAGCGCTTTTTATCTGAAAAGCATAAAAAGAAATATCCTGTGTTTCACAAATAGAGTTAAAAGCAAAAATGTCATAATATTCCAAATGTCAAAAGTTACTCCGCTTTTAGTAAATAAAAGTTACTCAGCTTGGCTAAGTTATATTTCATAAACTACGTAATACTTAGCTTACCTCAACTTTTCTTACTCTAAGCCATAACTTAATCTACACTTAATAAACTGAGTTTTTTTTCCTCAAACAAACTCAAGTAAACTTGATTGATTAAGAATCTACTTAGTACTTAATCAATTCCACTATCCTAGACAATTTGTTATTTCCAAAACATTTTAAGTATTATGAAGTACTATTAACTTCGATCAAAACTTAAAGAACTTTTCTCCGCGCACTCTCAGCCTAAAGCTCTGTGTCGCTCGTTTATAAAAGTTAAGAAATCTTGTAAGTCAATTAAGCATGTAGTAACTAAGCGACTGTTAGAGCTCTTCCATTTGGATCTTTTTGGCTCAATTTAGCTAATTAGCATGGGTGGTAAGAGATTTTCGTTGGTGGTTGTGGATGACTTCACGAGATTCACTTGGGTAGTCTTGTTGAGTAGCAAAGATGAGATATATGAATATTTTGTCAAGCTTAGTAATCGGATAATGAATGAAATAGGAACTAAAATCAATAGAATCTGAAGTGATCATGGATGTGAATTCGAGAATTTCAATTTTAAATAATTTTGTTTAGCCTATGGTATTGACCACAACTTCTCTTCTCCCTATATGCCTCAACAAAATGGGGTTGTAGAAAGGAAGAATAGAACCATAATTGAAATGGCTCGATCCATGCTGAGTGATAATAATCTACCAAAGTACTTTTGGGGAGAAGTTTTTAACAAAGCTTGTTATATCTTGAATCAGATTTTAATTCACCCAATTCTTCATAAGACACCCTATGAACTTTGGCAAGGGTGCAAGCCTAAGATTGGTCATCTCAAATCATTTGGTTGTAGGTGCTTCATTCTTAACACCAAGGAGCAATTAGGTAAGTTTGATCCTATGTCTGATGAAGGTATCTTTCTAGGATACTCAATAACAATAGGGAACATAGAATATATGTTAAAAGAACCGGCTTATTAGAGGAGTCTATGCATGTAGATTTCGATGAAACTAATAATGCAGATAGACGTCTATCTAATGAAGATGAAGGAGTACCCTAGTAAGCGGATCCACTTAGCATGCCACTCTCTGTGCTACCTAACCCAACACAAGAACATGAAGTTGAGGAAGCCAAAGATGATGAGGATCATTCTAAAAACTTCAATGATGGTGAAAATCAATCTCCACCTCAGCATCCCATTATAGACCCTCCAACAGTTGATCCGAGTCTTCTGAGAGAGATTAGAGTTCATCGCAACCATTTGCTAGATAGAATAGTTGATGATGTTTATAATCCATTGATGACGAGAGGTCAGCTTAGCAGGATGATGAGTCATCCAGCCTTCATATCATTAATCGAAGCCAAGAAGTTTGAAGATGCAAAAGGAGATGATTATTGGATGATCATAATGCAAGAGGAGCTAGATCAGTTCAAGCGCAATGATGTTTGGGATCTAGTTCTGAAGCCGAAACGGAAATCAATTATTGGAACCAAATGGGTTTTCAAGAATAAGCTTGATGAAGATGGCTCTGTTGTCAGGAACAAAGCTAGGCTTGTTGCATAAGGCTATAATCAGCAATAATGAATCGATTATGATGAAACTTATGCTCCTATAGCCCGGCTCGAAGCAATCCGAATCCTGTGTGCTTTCACATCTCATATGAACTTCAAATTGAAGAAAGCTCTTTATTGATTGAGTCTAAGTGCTCGATCATCAATGTTTCCTTATGACTTCAATTGTTCTCCTATAATAGATGATATGTCAGGGATCAGATCCAATAGCTTGATTCCATCAAGGGTGAACAATTTATGTCCAATGGTGTAATGAATGCCCCACAAATGGTAGTGAGCCATACGAAGGAGTTGTTGACGTGTTCAACGATCTAACTCCTTTTTATCTTTGGTATTGCACAAGTTGCTTGACCCTTTTGGGGAGCTTCAATTTGCTTCAGTTATTTTGACTTTTACTTGATTTCCCCATAAATGGTGGTGAGCCGTTTGATGGAGTTGTTGACATGCTCAATGGTCTGACCCCTTCTTTGTGTTTCCTCACTTGAAAAAAAGAACCTGGGGCATATCGCTCAAATCATTGGGCCATTACTAGATGTAGATTTTCCACCTATCAGAAATCAACCAATCATGAAAAGGTGCCTATCCATTGTGGATTAGATTGAAGCTTCTCAACCATCCATAATGAAGTGATGTAATCATTCACAAATGGACACGACCCTTCATATGGATAGACGCAACCCTTAGAACTCTATCAATAGGGCTCCAAACCATACAATTTCGTGCAATCAAGCATAGAGAAAACATTAGAGTGCATGAGAGAGATATATTGTGTATAGATAGAGAATTCGTTAAGTTCATAAGTGTTAGCGAGAAAATGTTTAGGTGATTTGAATCCTTGTTTCGATCACTTGATTTCTCTATATTCTCGAGCGATAGTTGTATAAATGTACTTGTAAATGACTTATCAATAAAAGTTTTCATTCTTCAATGTTTGTTTGTTTTATATTTGCAAAGAATAGCATCCTATCAGAGGTTCTGTACGGGCCGAGACCGAATTCAAAGCAGACGCAGGAATTGCGGGAATTGACGACTCCCATTAAAGAGTGGATACAGTTTGATCAACTTTAGCTTTCACTTGCATAAATTAAAACTTTGCTTTCCTTTCTAGTTATACTTTCTGTTTCAAAGTTTATGATATGTCTATGTGTCATGATGCGTATTTCGTGTTATATCTTTTATATTAATCAAGTTATATGCAATAGAGTTAATTTTAAGAGTAGTTTCGGGGTTAAAAATATCGTGTATAATCTCTGGATCTATGATATAACTCTGTTTAGTGAGCCAACATTTTTGGAATGGTAACTTGCTAAATGTGGTTATGTGAGAGCAACCCGTACTAAGCATAGTATTAAAGTTGTCCAGGTTTATATAATTGTCTTAATTCGTTTGTGCTAGGTTTAGAAAAGTTATTTCATGTGTTGCTCTGCGGTGAATAATTGAACATCTGGGTTTTTTGAACCGAGTCTGTTAGATTGGTTTAGTGAATCGTAACATCTTTGTTGAACTCACATGTTTTCTCTGCTATACTTATTTCGTAGGAAAAATCTATATATTTAGATTCTCTAATCTTTCATATCTATATTTACTCATTCTTCATTCTAACCCTCCTATCCAAAATATCAAATCTATTTTACTTTCTTTATCCTATCTTCCTTATTGATCTTTAGACTTGGTTCCTTCCTTGTGGGTTCGATATCTTTTAAAATTACATCGCAACTGTATACTTGCTGTTATCATCATTTTTCTATTTAATAAGAGGTACTGATAAGACCTATACTTTACGTGAACAAGTTTTTGGCACCATTAAAAAAAGCCATGATTCCTTTTTCTCCTCATTCTTTACCAGTAAATAATCCTACCACTAACTCTTCTACTGTACAAACTCAAACCCAAACCATACCTTGTACATCCCTAGTACCTTCTATTCAGCTCAAACAAACCATCTCCCCTACTTCTTCAACTGTAAATTATTCTGAACCATCCTCTTTTTCAAACCCATCCTCTACTCCTTAACCCCTATTGTTAGGGAAGTTCCCAATGCTAAGAACTATGCTCAGTAGGGAAACGCAAGTGGTTAGAATGTTGAGGTAAATTTTACAACCCGGGAAGTAACTGAACTAGAAGAGAGCCAATCCGCGAGGATTTGGTTGATACATCTTTTCTTAATTAAAATTAGAGAGTTAGCTAGTAAGAAATTCCATGCGCTCACTACTGAGTTAGATGGAGTAGTAAGAAAAATGCTAATTGCTCATGAATTGATAGACTTGTCCTCCAGTCCTAAGGCAAAGTTACCTGACTTAACACACAAGTGTGCCAAACGAATCTCTCTACTTGGAGGAGTTTGAGAGAATCCAATGTAGCTTGTTGGATATTCTAAATCATTTGGCAAAAGAGAGTGCTAAAAGTTTAGTGGATAAGATGGCTCTAATTCTCACCAGGTTGATGGATTTTGAAGCCCAGCTTGGGCCAACAATCACTGCCATCCCCACGTCTACTACAATGGCTAATGCTGTTGTAGGAAAGATAAAGGGTAGCATGGATGCTGCTACGGAGTAGCTGAGTCTCTTGAGTACTAATATGGAAACTCAAGTGACATAGATCCACAACTAGGTGAGGAGTAGGCCAAAATAAAAAGACTGACCGATCACAAGATCGAGAGTTTCTTCAAAGAGGTAGAAATCACAAAGGATGTCGGCCACAACATATCTAAGTTGGTTGAGGCTCAATCGAAGTTCTTGCTGCATCATGAAAACAAACAAGATAAAATAGTGAAGTAGCTGAAGGATATTTCAACAAAGATGGAAAAGGCCCCTGTCGTCAATCTTGACTCTCTCCACAACAAAATGGACACCATCCTGCGAGAAGTTAATGAGCACACAACAAAGAAAGTCTCCTCCTTGTAAAAGTTCCTTATCTCTACCATGGGGAAGATTTTTCTAGACATGTCTACTCCAAGTTTGCCCGCTAAAGAATCTTAAAGCCCTAGGATCGGTATGACTATTCACATCAAGTTGAATTTCATCAAGTCAAAGGTGGAAGACATGCAGAAGAATATTGGTACTCTAATGAAGATGGGAGAATTGGATGAAAAGGATATCAATTACACTAAAAAGTGTATATCATCTATTGGTCCCAATGTTCTTGATATTGAAGTGCAATTGAAGATACCACTGACTGCAATGGACTTTCGAGGCCTTCTTCAACGCTTTCAACAGTTCATGTGTCAAGGATTTGACCAGATTGCGCACCTCTCAAGATGTCACCATCTTCTTCTCTATGAGCTTAATGACAAAGAATTTCTTTCCACCAAGGGTAAAGAGTAAGTAGAGCAAGTGATTTCCCCTCAAATTAGAGGCCATCAAGAGAACTTCTGAGCTGCCCTCGATGCCTTCAATACCTAACATGAACAAATTATGCAAGGTTAGATAGAAAAGGGGGAGAAGGTAGCTGAAGATGCTCTTCGAACGATGAATCTCATTAAGGGAACTCTTCCAAGGTAGCCGTTTCATCACAAGCCTCCTCAGCAGCAACATCCTAAGACTAATCAAAAAAAGATTGTTGGCTCTTCTCTTCAATGCATAGAAAGTAGTATAGGCCATGCACTTTGTAATTTTTAGAACTTGTAATAGGACTTAATTATGTAATCTTAGTTCAAAACATAAATAATGTACTGACTAAGTTCATTTTTTTGAATCTATAAAAAGTTACAAGTTCGAACCTCAAGTAAAGATCTTCTTAACTTTATATTTGTTGTATGTATGGTGTTGTTGTGTATTGAAAATGTTATGCAGGAACTCATACAGGAGACCAACCTTGAAGTAAAGCTGAAGTAAGATAAAGTCCCAACTGAAGAAAAATCCTCTAAGTATGGGGGAGCTGAGCTACTTGAAGAAGACTCACTCAGTATGGAGGAGTTCATGTTGACTAAGGAAAGTAACTCAGCACAAGGGAGTCTTACATCGCTTTTCAGGTATTCTTGATATCTCTAAACTACTTATTCAATTAACTTCTTCTACTACCTAGTTTGATATCTGTCCAAAATGGGGGAGATTGTAAAACCCAAGTTAATAGTACCACACAGTATTTTAATGTTTTTGAATAGTGAAATTCATTGAGTACTAAGTATATTCTTAATTAATGAAGCTGACTTCAATTTGTTTAAGGGAAAACAACTCAATTTGCTGAGTAATTAATTAAGTTATGGCATAGTGTAGGAAAATCTGAGTCTGTTTTGAGTATTACGTAGTTTAGAAGTATATCTACTCAGTTGTGTTGAGTTAGCTTTTATTTATTAAAGGCTGATTTCTTTGACACTTAGAGAAATAAATGACACATGTGCTACAAACGATTTCTGTGAGACATGGAAAATTCTTTAGTAAAAAGCGTTGAAATTAAAGAAGATTTCCAGTGGTCCTCACAAGACAAAAGGTGTCAGTACTGAATGTTGGGATTCCCTCACTACATTCCAAGGTAAAAGGAATTTTTGACATGCACCATTTCTCAATGTCTCTGCACAACTCTGCCAATGTCAGCAACGTAAACAAATTTGAAGATTCCACATTGCATTCTCGCGCACCTCTCTTAAACTGAATTACTTAAAGATAATGATATTTTGTCAACGAAATTTTATCACGCCTCAACATTCAAATTTCTATCTCTAAATGTCCAGGAATCTGCCTCTAATAAGAAGATTCATAAGATATGAAGAGAAGAGAAATTGAATATCAGCGACCTCCAAAAGTTTTCAATGGCTACTTCGCAAAGCTTCAAGTATAAATAGAAGACTGAAGCAGATGTTCAAACTTGGTGAATCACCTTGAATTTCTTTTAAGGCTAAAACTCTATGCAATTACCCCCAACTTCAAGGAATTCTAAACTCAAGCAATCAACAAACAACAAATTTCAAATCTGTTTGTAATAAAGAGATATACTTAGATTTAACAGTGTAAGGTTCAACATTTTATAAGTTAAATTTAGTTCGTAATTTTTATATTCAAATCTGAGTGTCAGTTTGGGAAGGGTACCCAAACTGAGTTGAGTGGTAGTTAGAAAGGAAGGTACTTTCTATAAAAGTGTGTCTGATGGCAAGGTTTTGACTCTACTTATTTTGGGGACTTATATTTTATTATGATGCTAAAAACCTTATTCCCCACTTTTCTACCAACAAGTTAAGAAGTTCAAAATACGAACAGGTGTTGTCAATACAACTTATCAAATAGAAAAATGGTGAGCATTGCAAGTATACAATTTTGATGTATTTTAAAAAGATATTGATCCCACAGGGAAGGAATTCAAATCTAAAGACCAACTAGAGTTACGGGGTAAATGAAAATATGGAATTTTATTAGAGGGGTTGGATGATAGATGGATGAATGGATAGATGTATGTACAGACTAGAGAAGATGTAAAATATAAATATATTCCTAAGAATAAGTTTAGCAGAGAAAAACATGCAAAATCATTAAGAATATTTCGTACACTAGATAACTTCAACAAATACGATTCTAGACATCCTAATGTTTAATAATTCACTGTAGAGGAACAAATGAGATGACATTTCTAAGTCTAGGGTAAACGAATTATGACACTTATAAGAACCTGGATAACAATATTACTATGCTTAGTATGAGTCATTCTCACATGGCCATATTTAACAAGTTACCATTCCAAAAATGTTAGCTCACTAAACAACATTATAATCATAGGTTTAGTGATTATACACAATCTTGTTAACCCTGAAATCACTCTTAAAGTTAACTCGAAAGCATATAACTTGATTAATATAAAGGAAGCAAAACGAATTACTCGTTATGACACATAGACATATCATAAACTTTGAAATAAAAAGCAAAAGTAGAAAACAAAGTAAAGTTGTATAGTATGCAAGTGAAAGATAAAGTTGATCAAACTGTATCCACTCTTCAGTGGGAGTCGTCAATTCTTGCAATTCCTTCTTCTACTTTGAATTGGTCTTTACTCGTACATAACCTCTGCTAGGATGTTATTCTTTGTGAATCTCGAACAAAACAATGTTGAAGAATGAAAACTTTGCAATTACACTCATACAACAAATGCTCGAATTTGTGTAGAAATATAGTGTTAGAAATAGGAATTGAATCACTTATACATTTTTCTCGCTAAGACTTTGAAAGTAGCGGAATCTAGATCTTTTCACTCTCTATCTATGAACACATACTCTCATTCAATGCCTTCTATTCATCAAGTATACACCACTCACTCTATGCATGAAAATGGTTGGGTTTTGAACCCTATTTATAGAGTATGAAGGATTGCGTCTATCCAAATGAAGAGTCATGTCCATTGGCGAAGAGTTGCATCACTTCAATGCAATTGGATGCAAAGATTCATCCTCATCCACAATGAAGAGGCACCTTTTCATGATTGGTTGACTTCCAAAAGGTGTCTTTTCGGTTGGTAGTTGATGGTAGTTGATGCGGTTGATCGTTGTTACCTGGCAGTTGGGATTTGAAAAGAGACAACCAATAACCGTCACAAGTCGTGAGCGCAAACCACATGTCACGATCGTGAACATTGGTTGCCAGTTTTCTATTTATGAAGAGTGAAAAGTCGCGACCGCGAATAGGTGTCACGATCGTGAAATGCTATTTCTTCATATTTTTTTTACAACTTTGCCAATCTTTAACAGCTTCAATCCTAAGCCCAATCCTTGTGTTCCACGTATCTTTTTGCACCTTTTTCACTCTTTTTCCACAGAATTCCACTTTTGATCATTTTACTCCCAAGATTTACCTAGTTTCTACATTTGCATAAAAAACAACTACATACCATGTGAAATCTTTTATATGAAGTATAAAATGAAATAAAACCATATCATTTTATGATTGAAAATGTCATGATAATAAGTGTAATTATACATTTATCACACCCCCACACTTAACTTTTTCCTTATCCTTAAGGTAAACACAACAGAAGTGTATAAATTAGTATTAAAGTTTGTACCTTATTTGGCGAAAGACTATTATAGTGAGTATCACATTCCCACGTTGCATAAGATTCATGTAAAGGTTCTAAATTTCCCACAAATTAGTAATGTGCAATTTATATAGTCTAGTTGCATACCTTTGCTCTTAATGGAGAGTCAACCTAATTGCGTCTTCATATAAGTGTTATATGCTTACTCGAATATTTCCTTCTCTCAAGTATAGTATAAGGACAAAATGAGCACACTTTGGAAAGTTTGATCTCAAGGCATTTTTAGGTAACCTAGGATGCTATTTAAAAACACTCTTAGTGTTTGCATTTTATGCTCCATACCACTCTCCTAGTTTTTTTAGTGGTTGCATTTTATGCTCCATA